>JACEIK010005089.1:103444-115527 GCA_018107945.1 Datura stramonium | reverse complement strand
TATAAGAAGCTTAGAGGCATGATGATGTAGCTTACCTCTTTGAGCTCCATTCATATTTTTCTTTTTCCAGGTTTTATTGAATATTTTTCCCATTTAAAAGTCATTTTTTAGTTTATTTATTTAAGTCAATTTTTTTGTTTATTTATTTAATACATACACCGATATTCTTACAATCTTTAATTAATGTCATTTACTATCACATACTCTGATATTCTTACAACCGTTGTTGTCTATATTCCTCTCCAACAAATCCAGATTGGATTTTTCTTCAAATCCAGATTGTGTATTGTTGCGGCTGGCCGGAGAGAGACGGTGGCCGACGAAGATGAAAAATGGATTAGTTGATTCTTTTTCAATGAGTTTTCCGGTGAATGATGCTCTACTTTGCTTGATTCTTTTCCGATGAGCAGCGACTAGCCGGAGAGAGGTTGTGGCCGACGATGATGAAAAATGGCATTATCTTCGGAGTACTTGTGATGTGAGCCTTTTTTCCCTACAATTTCTCTCTCAAAATTTGCTTTTTAAAATTATTTTTTCATCTTTTCTTCGTGTTAATGCAGATGTGGCCAGACCTTATGCAGAAATCAAAAGATGGAGGGTTGGATGTTATAGAAAATTATGTTTTCTACAACATACATGAACCTGTTCAAAATCAGGTAATTTCAACTCTCTCTCTACTGGTTGTTGTTGTAGTTTTGACATAAGGGTGGAGCTAAGAGTGTAGGAAGAGGGTTTGGCAGAACAAGTAGTTTGGTTCAAATCTTGTATATGTCTTGAGAAATTTATTATTGATTTAGAATCCCATTTCACTCAAAAGGACTAAACTTTCAAACACAACTTCAAATAGTGTCTGGTAGGGTATATTGTTGTTATTCTTTGCTTCAATTATGGGCCATGAAGAAAAGAATGCAAAGTTCCTACTGTTACTGTTTCTTACCTCGAGTGCCTAGAATTTAATTAGATAAATAAAGTAATGAGTTGTTTTCCTCATTTTTATTTTCCTTTAAACAAATTTAGAAATCTTGAGCTAGAAAAAATAGATTGGGAAACTTGAGAATTCCATTTTTGAGTATGATTATGATAGGGTACAGTCTAAAGTTTTTCCATTTAAACAAAAGAAGAAATGTAATGTCGTGGAAACCCTAAGATCAATCTCGGGAGTTGAAATGGAGAAAATAAGATTTCCTGCACCAGGTCATAGAATGAGTCTTCCTGTGATCTGTGGGGTAGGCCACAAATTGTGGAGTGACTCGTGGAGAAGGGTCCGGACTTGGTTGAAAATTCAAAAAAATTGAGTCATCACGGGTGTGACCACAAGTCGTGATCAACATCACGAGTCGTCATGTGAGTCATGGTCAAGGGTTGATTGAAAGTTGAAAAAATTCGGGCAGTGTACTTAACGGGTCCTCTCCATGGATTGTTTGGGATACCACGAGTAGTGGTGTCACCTGTAGTGACCCCCAGGTGGGTTTTGGCAGTGAGGACTACGAGAGGTGACCACGAGTCGTGGTCACCAGTAACGAATCGTCAAGTAGCCCGTGGTGACCCTGAATAGGAATGTGGTTCAGTGGCAACGAGAGATATCACGAGTTGTTAGGTATTCTGAAGACTCGTGAATTCCGTTGTTGGCAGGTTGAGGGACCTGCAAAAATATTTCCAAAGAACATCGCTATTGGGCACCACGAGTCGTCCCTGACCCCATGACTCGTGGTGTGCCTCGTGGGGACTGGCAGGGTCCTTTTTCCTACAATTTCATAAGGAGTTTTATGTAATTTCCTAAACTAACTCCTAGACTATAAACTACGTCGTTTTGGGTTTTAGTCGGGGGTTTTAGAGGGGGTAACCAATAGTTTATTTAATTTCCACCTCCCCTCAAAAGTTAGAACGTAAAATTTCGCTCAGAAAGATTCAGAGCAGAAGCTAGGGCAATTGAATTCTCCTTAGATTTTTCAAGAGATTCTCTCAGGGATTTCCATCACCAGGTATGTGGGAATTCAACAAGGGAATAATTCTTCCCTTGTGTCCCCCAATATTCTCCTCTATCTTCTTTATCAGTTATAGCCCGGTAGTTTCGAAATGTGAAAAGCTTTCAAACAAATTTCTTTATGGATTCAAAGGGAATATTTCTCATGATTTTAGAATTCTTATTTATTCCCTATTTCTAGAAATTGTGAAAGATTGTAACTAGTAGCATAATTTAGCCCTAGTCACAGCTCAGTAGAAATTCGAAACTTGTGGGTTGAACTTGTTTTCCCTGTAGCTTGGTTCTATTAGTTTTGGGATGCAAATATATTTCAATTATGTTAAAATCTCAGTGAGAATCATGTCAGTCTAGTCTCAGTTAGATTGTTGGCAGTCTTAGTTAGGCTTAGTATTGCCCAAAAAAATGTCAGCTGATCGGTTTGACTATAGTAGTTCTCGAGGTGTTAGTAATGCCTCCCAGTTATTAGAATTAGACTCATTATCATATTTTAGTGGTTCTTTAGGCGGTCATGATACTTTTAGATAAGAACCTCTGACTAGCCTTAGGACCCTATCTTCAGATTACTGTTTGTTCTTCAGACAGTTACGACGCTTTCAGATAAGCAGCTCTGACCAGTCTGAGAACGCCAGTTACAGAATCTGGTCCGATAAGACTCACATAGTACTTTTAGATAGGTACTCCTGAATTAGTCTTGGGCCCTAGTTTCGAGCTATCAGCTTAGTAGTCAGTCTAGGGCTACTAGTGGGAGTAGGACTTAGCAACGAGCGTACCAGGGTTCCAGCATACCTAAGTTCCTAGAACTACGCTGCCATCGTATGTTATATTTTTGTTGGACTCATGGCCTCAGACCCGTGATCACTCAATTTATGCCTTTATAGCCTGGAAAAGTATATTGGGTCCTATCGATGGGGTGTATACATTGGACTCCACGTCTCGCTCACGTGGTTATATGTCGGTTATAGACTCTCCCACTAGTCAGTTCAGTTCTGTCTCAGATTAGTTCAGTTAGAATAGTTTCAGACTACTCGGTTTAGATTTATTTATTTCTTCATGTTACAGTTTCTCCTACTTACTTAGTACATTCAAAATACTGACGCATACCTTTTATGCTATATCATTTTATGATACAACTACAGGTTCTCAGTCCCAGCACCGCTAGATCCCGCTCAGAAGTTTCCAGCTGCATCATTGGTGAGTCCTCATCTTTGGAGGATGAGGATTATTTCCTTCAGTTATATTTTATTTCAGTTATATTTAGAGTTATCTAGGAACTTTTCCTAGCAACTCATCAGATAGATGGCTTTCAGACACATACAGAGTTCTCAGATTTTTAGCTTTGTTTCAGTTGTATAAAACTTTATGATTTAGTTCTTCTTCATAAATATTTTATTTTATTATTTTTGTAGCTTTCGCTATGTTTTACTCAGAATGCCAGTGTTATGATAAACTATGGGTTGACTTGAGGTTACTTGTGACTCCAAGTACCATGTCTCTTCTAGGGTATAGACTCGGGGCGTGACAAACTTCATATCAAAGCACTAGGTTTAGAGTATCCTAGGATGTCTAAAAGACGCATCGAGTAAAGTCCTTTTCATGGGTGTGAAAAGCGCCACACTTATGGCAGGGAGGCTACGAGATGTTATTAGGAAAACTCCCTTTTGTTCATACTCCTTATTGTGCATTAAAGTTCAATTCCAGTACTATTTTCCTAACTCGTGCTATGTTTCATTTCAATGGAGTCATGCCTCCATGAAGTGGTAACAGAAGAAGGGTTGGCAACACTCACCGACCTGCCACACCAGCTGCAACAGCCCCTCAAGACGACCTAGTGTCCTCCGTAGAGTTCAGAGCGACTATCCAGCGTCTCACACAGACAGTCATAAATCAGGTGAACCAGCAGGTGGTTTTGATCTATACTAATGGGTCTGTAGTAGCCCAAGTTCGGGACTTCACTCGGATGAACCCTCTAGTTTTCTATTGATCTAAGGTGGGAGAGGACCCATAGGAGTTCGTGGATGAGATTAGAAAGATCACCCAAATTATGGGTGTCAGCTCCTCGGAGAGTGTCGACCTGGTTGCCTACCAGCTGAAACGGGTAGCCCAAATCTGGTATGAATATTGGAAGGATGGGAGACCAGCGGGAGCAGAATCGGTGGAATGGGAGGAGTTCACTATAGCCTTCCTAGACTGATTCTTCCCCCGAGAGCTTAGGGAGGCTAAAGTGGCCGAATTCATGAATTTGAAATAGGGAAATGAAACGATGGAAGAGTATGCACTGGAGTTCACACGGTTTTCTAAAGATGCTCCAGATACGGTAGCCGAGCCAAGGGCTCGTATACTGAAATTTGTTAATAGAGTGTCAAACATGGTCCTCAAGGAGTGCAGGACTGCAATGCTTATTAAGGACATCAATCTCTCCAGCCTCATAGTTCATGCCCAACAAATTGAGGTAGAAAAATTAAAAGACTAGAGCGGGAGTACAAACGGGCAAGAACCTTCCAGTCAAATTATGGCCACTAGAGATCTGGTGGTAGTATGTTATACCCCAAAAACTCAATGATCAGACCCGGAAGTTAAAACGGGGAAAGAACTGAAAATTCAAGTTGCGGGCACAGAACGGGTCATTGGATGACTCGTGTGACTAGCCCACGAGTCCTCAGGTGACTCATGGGGAAGACCAGTGGAGAGTAGGAAGTCTGGAGGAAAAGGGTTCCCCAAGGGCGTTGGAACGACTCGTGGTCAGTCACCACGAATCGTTAGGTCAACCATGGAGTAAAGGAGAAGAAGTATAGAAGAAGTCAGACCAATGTACTTGATGATTGGTGACCACGAGTTGTGGTCACCCGTGTCGAACCGTTACGTGATCTGTTATGAGCCTAGGAGTATAGACAAGGTAGTGTACTCAACGAGCAACATGACAATTCATTCCCCCCAGTGACGAGTCGTTAGGTGGTCTGTTAGGACCACCTAACGGTTATTTTCTACGAATGAAGTAAGGGTATTTTTGAAATTCCTAAGTTCTTAAGACCTATAGTACGTCGTTTAAGGCTCGTTTTGAAGGGTTTTAAGAGGGGAAAACCTATTCTAAGTTATTTCATTCCATGCATGCAAAGTTGAGAGGTTGAAGAGGTGATTTAGAGAAAATCTTCAAGGTGTCCATTGGAATCTCATCTTGGGCAGTCAGTGAAGTGGTAGAATCATCCCTTCCAGGTATGTACGGTTATGAGTGGGTGTTTCCTTCCTCACCCATGCCCAATCTCTATCTAAGTATGAGGAATTCCTATGATCAAGTTATGGGGTTTTTCCCCAATTGCATAATTCTTCAATTTCTATATATGGGTACGATTAGATTATGTTTCTGTTGATGAATTATGAAGCTTGGGCAGGTTTTTAAATTGTGTTCAATCAAAATTGTGTTTCTTAAATTATGAAATAAAATTCCCCTGGATGAGAAGTGCATGGAAGAAAAGAATAATGATGAATATATGATGATGATGAGATTTGACAATGAAAAACACGTTTCTAAAGCTACCCATGTTTACGATATTGTTTTCAAAATGAATTGAGTAGATATAAGCATGATAAAGCTTTGGGCAATGCCCACATGTTGAATTCAAATGATGATTATTCCGAAATAGCTTACCATACGGTTTTCGGATCAAGGGCTCCCTAGTATGTTCAGCTTGTGGTATATTTTAAACTAAAGTTCTCATATGCATGGATTCTATTGAAATGTATGCTACTATTGAGCTTTGTTTCCATAAGATGTCGAGTCTATGTATGATTTTATTATTGAGCTTTGTCAATAGACAATGTTGAGCTTCATTTTCATACGATGTTGAGTTATTCATGACTTCATGTTGAGCTTCATCAATAGACGATGTTGAGCTTCGTTATATACGATGTAGAGCATTGCATATTTTTTTAGGAGAAGAGTCTAGCATCGGGTGGGCTAAGGGTCGATCACCCTAAGCCCCAGAACTACACGCCAATGTAGGTTGATACTATTATATGACTTGGGACCTCCCTAGTGAGCTTCCCCTTGCCCGAATAGGCCTTCATCTTGATATCGGTATCATGGTAGCGTCCTCAGCCCTGGCAAGGTTTTGGACGGCTCTGCCAACTTGAGTGTGATAGTCGGGATCACATAAGCTCTATCGTGGTATGTCAGTTAACTGACGAGTCTCCCATTGTCTATATGATTCAGATTTGCATATTCATTACTCATGATTATTATTTTAAACATGCATGTACTAAGAGTAAGGTTTAACTCATTGTTCAGCTTTTCTATAAATGTCATATTTCATCTTTGAGTCATTCGAGTCAGTTATGATGTTATGAAGCTATGCATGGACATATTATGAAAAGATTATGATTACAGAATGAATGCGTGTAGTTCCTCCTCTCAGATTTGAAAGCTTATGTTACGTTATGATGTGTTTTAAATGACTTACTTTACTTAAGCGGTTTTACTTACCTTGCATACTTGGTACATTCTACATACTGACCGCATACTTTCTATGTTGTATCGTCTCATGATACCGGACCGTCTCGTAGCTTCAGCCCCGCTCTTAGACAACCTTCCGGAGTTAGTATCTGCTCGAATTGGTGAGTCCTCATTTTTCGAGGACTAGACTTTTAGTTTTCCTTTATGTATTTTTCATTTTCAATACTGATGAGTTAGTTGGGGTCTTGTCCCATCAACTCGTTTAGATTAGAGGCTTATCAAACTATTGATGTAATCAACTTCAGATATTTGTTCTGTTGTTGTGATGAGTTAGACTTCCGCTGAGTTCACATTGTTGATTTCTTCTGATTTTTGTTTGAAATAGATGTATGCTTATGCCATAGGTTGACTTAGGATCTCTCGGGGTCCCATGTCCCGTGTCTATGATCTGGGCCTCCATTTGGGTTTTGACAAACTTGGTATCAGAGCCATAGGTTTGAAGTGTCCTAGGGTGTCTGAAAGCCAAGTTAAGTAGAGTCTTTTTCATGGGTGTGAAGTGTTCCACACTTATGACGAAGAGGTTACGAGACATTTAGGAAATGTTCCCTTCTTTTATGATCTATGTCGTGCGATGAAAAGTCTTTCTATCCCTCTAAATTATGCTATTCGCGATTGCAGAATCATGGCTCCTTGAAGAATGAATGGAAGGAGGAATGGAGGTGGTGAAGGCCACGAGGAAGGAAATGGTTATAGGCATCAGCCAGCCCCACCAGTTCAGGAGCCTCAAGCACCGGAGCCAGCCACTCATGATGAGTTCCGGGCAGCTATTCAGATGCTTGCGTAGGCCTTGACCGCTCAAGTCAATCAGTAGGCCATTGCGCATGTTCCAAAAAATGGAAATGTAGTGGAGGCTCGAGTTAGAAACTTCTTGAGGATGAACCCGCTAGAGTTCACGGGGTCGGAGGTAGATGAGGACCCATATGAATTTGTGGATGAGATTGTTAAGATCACCCATGTCATGAGAGTGAGTAGTGTTGAGTGAACGGAGTTGGCATCCTACCAGTTGACGGGGTTGTGCATATCTGGTTTCTCCAATGGAAGGATAGCAGGGCTGCAGGAGCAGGTCCAGTCACTTGGGAAGAATTCTAGGTTGTATTCCTAGATCGATTTTCCCTCGGGAGATGAGGGAGTTGAAAGCAGCTGAGTTTGTGAAATTGAAGTAGGGGAGAATGACTGTACAAGAGTATGCCCTTGAGTTCACTCGCTTATCAAAATATGCTCCATAGTTGGTAGCCAATCAGAGGATGCGGCTGAGTAGATTCGTCCATAGAGTCATAGGTTATTTGAACAAAGACTACAGGACAACCATGCTGCACCAGGATATGGACTTTCCTCGGATAGTGTTGTATGCCCAATAAATGGAGGCGGCATATTCGAGAGAGAGGGAGGCCAAGAGGGCCAGGACCGAGGAACATAGGTCTCGCAACAGAGGTCCGGTGGTGGGCACCGACAACACACCCACCAGAGATCATTAACCCCAGCATCTTCAACATTGAGTGTGCCATCTAGGCCCAGGCATGACCATAGAGGGAGGGCATCAGGCTGGAGGGGTCATAGCAGTATACCCATATATTCCAGCATCCCAGCTTGTCGTAGGTGTGGTCGAGGGCACACAGGCCAGTGCTTGGTAGGTTTCGGTGCTTGTTTCAAGTGTGGGAAGCCCAGGCATAGGCTTCAAGATTGTCCAGCTGCTAGGAAGGATCAGGTTGGGGCCGAGGCCTAGCTTCTAGTTCAACAACCCCTCCCACACGCTCAGCACATCAGGGTGCATCTACTAGTACAGCTGGCGGTCAGCGCCAGAACAGATTCTATGCTTTAGTTTCCCGTCAGGAGCAGGAGGTCTTCACGGATATGGTCACTCATATGTTGTGAGTTTTCCATATTGATTTTTATGCTTTGCTAGATCCGAGGGCTACTTTGTCTTTTGTGACACCATATGTGGCCAGTAGCTTCGTAGTTAGTTCCGATGTCTTTTTAGAATCCTTCTCAGTTTCCACTCCTATAGGTGACTTAGTTATAGCTAGAGGGGTGTATAGAGATTGCCCAGTCTCAATCCTTCAAAATGTCACCTCAGCAGATTTTATAGAGTTAGCCATGATCGATTTCAATGTTATTCTCGGCATGGATTGGCTATTTGCATGCTATGCTTCAGTTAATTGTAGAACCCGGGCAGTAGAGTTCAAATTTCTGAGTGAGCCAGTCTTGGAATGGAAGGGTAGTTCAGTTGTGCCTGTAGGTCGATTCATTTCCTACCTTAAGTCCAGGAGGATGATTTCTAAGGGTTGCATGTACAATCTAGTTAGGGTTAAGGATGTCGAGTATGAAACCCTAACTATCCAGCCAGTTTCAGTAGTACGTGAGTATCCAGAGGTCTTTCCTGATGATTTACCAGGTGTTCCTCCTGAGCGGGAGATTTATTTCGGTATAGATCTTCTTCCCGACAAGTAGCCTATCTCTATTCCTCCCTAAAGGATGGCTCCAACTGAGCTAAAGGAGTTGAAGGACCAGTTAGGTAAGGGCTTTATCAGACGGAGCAAGTCCCCATGGAGTGCGCCGGTGTTATTTATCCGGAAGAAGGATGGTTCTCTTCAGATGTGCATTGACTATCGGCTGTTGAACCAAGTCACCGTTAAGAATAGGTATCCCTTACCCAGGATTGATGATTTGTTTGACCAGCTTTAGGATGCCCAGTGTTTCTCCAAGATTGATCTCAGATCTTGGTATCATCAACTTAGAGTTCGGGAGGGTGAAATCCCAAAAACCACTTTCATGACTCGATATGGCTATTATGGGTTTGTAGTTATGTCCGTTGGACTAACCAATGCCCCTGCAACTTTTATAGATCTAATGAAAAAGGTGTTCAAGGCATATTTGGACATTTTTGTGATTTTATTCATAGATGACATCCTTTTATACTATCAAAGCGAGGAGGAGCATTCCACTCACTTGAGAGTAGTGCTCCAGACCCTCAAGGATCGTCAATTTTATGCAAAGTTTAGCAAGTGTGAATTTGGTTGGACTCGTTTGCATTTTTGGGCCATGTGGTATCGAGTGAAGGCATAAGGGTAGATTCTCAGAAAATTGAAGCAGTGAAGAATTGGCCCAAGTCGGTGAATCCTTTTGAAATTTGGAGTTTCTTGGGCCTAACAGGCTACTGCCAGAGATTCGTAGAGGGTTTTCTGTCAATTGCGGCACCTTTCACCGAGTTGACTCAAAAGAAGGTAAAGTTCCAATGGTTGGAGGCTTGTGAGGAAAGATTCCAAGAGTTGAAGACTCGACTCACTTCAGCACCAGTGTTGACCTTGCCCGAGGGTACCGATGGTTTTGTGGTGTATTGTGATGCTTCGAGAATCAGACTTGGGCACATTGATGCAACACGAGAAAGTGATAGAATATGCTTCAAGACAGTTGAAAGTCCATGAGAAGAATTACCCAACCCATGATCTTTAGTTGGCCGCAGTGGTGTTCGCATTGAAGATATGGAAGTATTACTTATATGGGGTCCATGTGGATGTATTTACGGACCACAAGAGCTTGCAATATGTGTTCATGCAGAAGGATCTTAATCTTCGAAAACAGAGGTAGTTGGAGCTACTAAAAGACTACGACATGAGTGTCCTTTACCATCCGGGTAAGGCTAATGTGGTAGCGGACACACTTAGTAGGATCTCTATGGGGAGTGTGTTCCATGTAGATGAGGGAAAGAAGGAACTGGTAGGAGATGTCCATAGACTTGCAAGGTTGGGAGTTAGATTGGTCGACTCGACCGATGGCGGCGTTGTTGTGCAAAATGGATCAGAATCATCCTTTGTGGATGATGTGAAATCTAAGCAAGATGAGGACCCGATGTTGAGGAAATATAAGGAAGCTGTGCGGAGTCAAAAGGTGGAGGTTTTCTCCCAAGGGGGATATATGGTGTTGCGGTATCAGGGTCGTCTATGTGTTCCAGATGTTGATAGTTTGAGGGACCAGATATTGCATGAGGAGCATTGATTCAAGTATTCTATCCATCTGCAACCAAGATGTATCATGATTTGTGGGAAATATATTGGTGGAACAACATGAAAAAGGACATTACAGAGTTCGTAGCCAGATGCCCAAGCTGTCAGCAAGTGAAAGTCGAGCATCAAAGGTCGGGAGGCGTACTTCAAGATATTAGCATTCCCACTTGGAAGTGGGAAGAGATTAATAGAGATTTCATTACAGGATTACCTTGTACACGCCGACACTACGATTCTATTAGGGTGGTGGTAGATAGGTTGACCAAGGCTGCACATTTTCTACCAGTTAAAACCACAGATTCAGCAGATGATCATGCCAAAGTGTATATTTGGGAGTTGGTGTGATTATATCGAGTGCCCTTGTCTATAATCTCAGGCCGAGGTACTCAGTTTACCTCCCAGTTTTGGCTGTCTTTCCAAAACAAGCTTGGGACTCAGGTTAAACTCAGCACAACCTTTCATCTGCAAACGGATGGCTAGGTAGAACGAACAATCCAGACGCTCGAGGACATGTTGAAAGCATGTGTGATGGATTCAAAGGTAGCTGGGATGATCATTTTCCCTTTGATCGAGTTTGCGTATAATAACAGCTATCACTCTAGCATCCAAATGGCATCGTTCGAGGATCTTTATGGGCGAAGGTGCAGATCGACCATTGGATGGTTTGAGGTTTGTGAGGCAACAATGATAGGACCTGATTTGGTTCATGAGGCCATGGTGAAGGCTTAGTTGATAAGGGACAGGCTGAAAACCGCTCAGAGTCATCAAAAGTCATATGCTGATGTGAGGAGAAGAGATTTGGAGTTTGAGGTAGGAGACTGGGTATTTATAAAGGTATCTCCCATAAAGGGAGTCACGCGGTTCGGGAAGAAAGAAAAACTTAGTCCCCGCTATGTTGGTCCCTACCGGATAATGAGGAGAATTGGTACTGTACATTCCATGTTTCATGTGTCGCTTCTGAAGAAATGTTTTGGTGATCTAGCCCTAGTAGTCCCGGTAGGAAATGTTGGTGTAAAGGACAAACTCAGCTATGAAGAAGTTCTGATGGGAATATTGGACAGTTAAGTTTGGAGGCTAAGGAACAATGAAGTAGCTTCAATTATAGTCTTATGGAGGAATTAGCATGTTGAAGGAGATATGTGGGAGCCGAAGCGGATATGATGGCTAGATACCCACACTTATTCTCTACAGACTCAGTTTCGACTTGAGGTAACAGTTTTTCTGTCTGACTCTATTTAATTTTCATGTTCAGTTTGTGTGCTCAAGTTTCTTTTATGTGTATGGATGTGTATGTGAAGCATGAGATCCATTCAGTTATGTGTTATGAATTGGGGGTAGTCATTCTACAAAGTATCGGCTCAGATGATCAGTATATGAATAAGACAATTGTATGTTTCTATTTTCCGCTTGCTTCTAACATTCAAGGACGAATGTTCTCAAGGGGGAGTGTTACACCTCGTAAATTCCCGGTACATAGATGGCCTATTCGCGTGTCGGTTAAGAGTATTTGAAAGCCATACATGCTAGAAAAAGGCCCGGGGAAAGATCGGACAAGCGCCAAGTCGGCGCGTCGCAAGGCAAAATGCGACTT
>JACEIK010005088.1:63448-97117 GCA_018107945.1 Datura stramonium | reverse complement strand
GTATTAGATCATCTTTTCTTTGCAATATTGTATTGTATATTGTAACTAAAATGATAGTGATAAAAACTCTCTTAAAGCATTATTTGTTCCACTTTCTTTCTTCTCGCTTGTCTATTTTTTTTCTTTATTTATTTTTCGTTTATCAATCTAGTTTATATCTAAATAACTTAAGTTAAAATCAATCCTTATTTGATCATTAGTTAACTCTCCCCACATATTAATGGATCCGGCTGGAAACCACATTTGTGGACCTCGAAAGGTGCCTAACACCTTCCTTTCGAGGTAATTTAAGCTCTTGTCCGAACCTGGTGACGTAGGCTAATAGACTTGTAGCGTAGAACGGCGCCCTAACGCGCCTTAAGATCATTAAGTGGCGACTCTTATTTCGTAATAAACCCTTAAGAGTTGTCACATGTTGTATCCCGCTTTTCGCGAGAAAAATGGGGCGCGACATTGCCTGCGAGCTTCATGCCCCATATTCTGGCCATTAAATAAGATTGTGTGGGCTGCCAATGTGATTACATTGGACACCTAAATTGATAAAGATTCCCCATCCTTAAAGCAACCCAAAGGAATAAAGGACAGGACTCCACCACCACCATCTATGCTCTCTAGCACAACTGATGGCTAGTTCCAAGCAGTTGCTATCACCACCTTCGCACCACATGACTTGGTCAAATTGGCACATATGGCCCAGGAGCATGAGAGTCAGATTATACAGTTAGCCAAGGCCATCCCTTCCATGATACAACAAGCTATTAAGAAAGCCATGCAACCTTCTAGAGATAAGTTGAGAGGTCTTTGCGTCACGGTTGAGATTTTAAAAGTGATGTGATTGCTTTGAGGGAGGATGTAGCTATCCTCACGGGGCATCTACCTACCAGCGATCCAAATTCTCCTAAGCCATCTGCCGCAACATCTCATCCTGAGGCACCCATAAGCCCTCCCGATGATTGGCGAGAATATAACAGTTCGTCAGAAATTGTGTCAGATGAAGAGATTCATCGTAGCCGCCCATCACCTCTTCCAAGACCCACTGATCCATCTTGGACACCCGGCACGGTGGACCCCACTTTATATCATGAACTCCGAACCCTGCCAGATAAATGGGTGGTCCTTGAACCCGAGATTCCACTAGATCTCCAACCCGATCCATTGATGCCATCTGCTTCAGAAACTTCTTTTTGGCATTTTGACGCATCCTCCTACTCCTAGGTCACTCATCATAATCACTAATTCTTTCAAGGAGTCCCCTTCAACCTGTTGTCTTTTCTTTTTACATTGGGGACAGTGCATTGATTAAAGTGGGGGAGGGGAGTGTATATCTTATTTTGGAAGGGGGATGTTAAGCCTTGATGAAAAACAATGAAATGGACTATTGTTAGTACTGAAAAATTAGGTCCTTGCTTTTAATTGTTAAATATTGCATTATGACCCAAGTTTTTTGTTCGCCTGTGTAAATAATAGAATAGCAATTAAACTCCAAGGGTTTTTTTCATACCAAGATTCTTTCCCAAGGAGCATTTGTCTTTTTCTTTTCTTTTTGTTGTCAAACCGGGTTGGCACTTCTCAATAATAGACTGTGAGGCAACTCTCTTAAGGAAATATGCCATGCCTTTCTTGAGTCTTTTGTGGAGCTGTTTTGAGAGGTACCACCAAAATTTTTGAAATGTGGCATGAAAATGAGGAAAGAAAAATGGGCATTTGAAATGAGAATGTAGCACTCTTTGTTATACATTGTATATTCCTTGTTTGGCTTATGAATTTGCATGCGCTAATGTCTTGAAATAAGATTTTGTGATGATAATGACTTTTGTGAACTCTTTGGGTGTGATGCCTTATGTGGTAAGGATCTTTGTGAATCGCATGCATAGCTTCTTACCTATAAATTGCCCTAAGTGTGACTCAAGGTGAAATCCTAGATGTAGCTGCACTTAGAACAACATCTTAGGCCCTCTTTTGTTAAGTCACTTCACCCATAATGATCTCCTTGAACATTAATCTTTGATAGCCAATGTTTGAGCCTTGGACCCTTTCTTTGAAAATGCATTACAAGCCTAATGAACACTTTTAATCCTTCTCTATGGTACCCCTCCTCCCTAATTGCTAGTGATAAAACAATGAAAAATGGGGCCTGAAGCCTAAGAAAGGAGAGCAATAAGGGAATGAATGTGAAATGAGGCAAAGGCCTAAGTTTGGGGGTTAGCAAGAGTAGGGGGGAAAATGAGAAGCCTAAAATTGAGGTAGCACCAGAATTGTGATGAGATGAGTGAATTTATAGGTTGAAAGACCTCAAATCATCAAAAGAGGAAGAATAGTTAATAGGTGCAATCTCTTGCATATATAAGGCTAAATGTGAAATTCATAGAAGTATAACGGTGGCTCGTGTTACACAAAAGATGAAGATGATGAATAAGGAGAAATAAGGTGGAGTGATCTAAACAAGATGATGGGATGTTACAAGCATTTATGAGGGCAATAGGGAGGCGTTAGTCACTAAAGCTAACCATTCATCCTTCCCTTAGCCCTAGCCTTCATTATGACCCACAAGTCCTAAGTGATTTTGAGTGCAGTTGCTCTACATTAGTGGCGAATTACACGAATGGCAAGACTATGGGTTGAGTTATGTGCATGAAGATTTCTTTTGGGAGAGTGAACGTGATCATTTTTTTCTACAATCCCTTGTGTGTGTTCATTGATTCATGATAAAGAAAAGGGATTCTCTCTTTTGTGAGTGGCATCGTTCCTTTTGAGGACACACTTGTATTAAGGTAAATGTGTGAATGGGGAATGAGTAGTGTGAGTTCTAAGGCAAATATTGAAGGTGAAATGATTATGAATTGAGATGCTATATGTATTGCGTGGATAAACTATGCCCTTGTTTTGCAAAATGAAAGCATTTGTGAATCATGTCTTTGAATTATGGTGGCCTCTTGAAATTTTTCCACTTTTGTTTTTGGGGAATTTGCTTCTCTTTTTCTGTGAGTTGGTGAGCATTTTTGGGTTTTCATAAATTAAGTGGTCATTGATGTATAAACTCGTATGGAGTGGCATGTTCTCAACTGATAAAAAAATTTGGATTACTTGCATATAAGCAATGGTTCAAATTTGGGGGTTTGATGAGTTGGTAACTTACCAACTCATTAGGCTCTTAAGCATGAGCTTTAGCTTAGTTTTCAAGTCATTTAGATGAATTTAATGCCCTTTTTTCCTTTTTATATGTAGATATCTGATTTGAAGAAAAAGAGCAAGAAGTCAAGTAAAAAGAATGAAATCAGGTAAAAACAAGCGCTCCACCGGAGAACAGCGGGAAACGCAGGCCAAACGCAGATGACCACTACTTTGAGGAACTAATACAACCGGCGGTCGCAGACATCAACCAGCTACTCACCGGTTAAGTCGCCTATAGGCTCCTGAACTTGCTCGATCAAGGAGGAAAGAAACCGGCGTAGCGCCGATAGAGGCTAGTGAATCACCAAAGTTACCGCCAAATGGTACTGGAAATCACTAGAGGAGCAGAAGATGACGGACGGTTGTTCTCGGAGTGTAACTGGCGAATCGGCGGTGCCTTCGCAAGTGACAAAACGCCTAAACAGGGGCAATTGTGTCTAACACTGAAAAAGAAGAGATTGGTTGCCCTATTTTTGTATATAGTCTAGAAGAAAGTACTTTGTATATATCAAATCTTAACTTTAGCTTTTTGAACATTCCTTTTTCTTTGGAAGAAAGTAGAATTTCATTGGTGGAGATTGTTGAATATTTTTTTTCTTTTCTTCATCTTCTTCCTTAGCAAGGTAACACCATTGTTGCAAACATATTCTGAATTTGATTTTTGTTACTCCTCTTAATGAAATTAATGAGTTTATAATTGAATATACTCTTTAGTTTTCTAACCATGAGTAGCTAAATCATGAACTAGAGGTGTGTGATGATGAGTGCTTAATTAGATTGGGTATTGCTAGATTCATCTCAATATTTCTTAATGAGTGTAAATCTGTTAAGTTCTCTCCAATTTATGATTGATGATCTATAGTTACAAATGTGGGTCTACTTTTCTTACTTGATTTCTACTTGAAAGAGAAGAATTGAGTATTTTGAGAGAATTTGATGGTTGAAGTGAATGGGATGTTGTGGAGTTGGGCTAGAACTAGCCAAAACCCATATTCACAATCCTAATTAATAGCTGATAGCTAGAGATAGTGCAACTATTAATCCAAACTTGATTGGGCTAATTTAATTTCATCTAGAGGTTCGAAAGAACTCCATAAGGAATTCATGAGGTTGAAAAACATTGAATGCCATATGTCCAAAGTTATTTACATAATTTGCAATATTGTGATGATCTAGTATGTCCTTATTTGATTAGAACACATCTACACCACACATCTAGTCCCTCTCATTATTGTCTACAACTTCAGTTATTTTGCTATTCTAATTAGCCGAGTTAGAATCCATCCTAGTGTTAACATCAAGTTTCCCCCAAAATATTTGCTTCTTTGTTTCTTTTGAGTGGTGCGAACTAATCTAAATTTTCCAAACAACACTTGTGTACATCACTTGTTAGTCTCTTGGGATTCGACCCTGACATCCCCCGAGATATTTATTTTGATACAACGAATGTTTACGTTCCATCGTAAAATAAGAGTGTATTTTGGACATTATCAGTACTAGAGTTAGTCTCTTTGATTATAGAGTTGTAATCTAAAACTGCTCTTTGGAATTAGTGGATTGGAAGCAAAATCCTAGTTGATAGGTTGTGGTTTTTACTCCCTTGAGCAAGGAGGTTTTCCACGTAAAAATTTGGGTTATCATTGTTTCTTATATTCATTATATCTTAAGAACTGAACTAGGTTCAGGCTTAGTGAAATAACATAGAAGGATTTATTTCAATTGGTATCAGAGCAGGACTTTCAACATAAGGTTAATACCTTGAAAGAACAACATGGTCGCTACACCTACTGCATAAGAAGGACAATCAACTACCAGACCTCCACTATTTAATGGGCATTATTATTGATGGTGGAAGAATAGGATGATATACTTTCTCATTGGCGAAGATCACAATCTATGGAATGTTGTTTTGGATGGGCCTACTATCCCTATTAAGCTTGTTGAAGATGGGAAAACCCTAGTTCCTAAAGATAGATTAGAATACACTAAAGAAGAAAAATTGGCTATTGAAATTACTGCCAAAGCAAAGAAAATTCTTGTCTGTCGAATTGGATCTGATGAGTATAACAGGGTATCGTCAAGTGCAAAGGAAATCTAGGATGCATTACAGACTGCTCATGAAGGAACTAGTCAAGTTAAAAAATCTAAGATTTATATGCTCAACAGACAGTATGAATTCTTCAGGATAAAAGATGGTGAATCCATTCATGATATGTATACCAGGTTCTCTTCAATCCTTAATGAAATGTACTTTTAGGGGGAAATAGTTCCTACAAGCAAAGTTGTGAGGAAATTGCTGAGTATTCTTCTTGAATCATGGAAAAGCAAAGTGGAAGCTATTTCTGAAGCCAAAGATTTGGACATTTTAACTATGGATGAAATCCTTGGAATTCGAAGATGTATGAGGTCAAGAAATCATAGGACCGTGAGATGACTAACACACGAAAGGAAAAGAATGTAGTTCTAAAGGCCACAAAAATTGAGGAAGACAAAGTGACTCTTCTCACTCGAAGATTTCACCGCATTGTGAAATGAGGATTTAACTCTCAGAGAAAGAACTCCTCTAAGATGGTGGATAAGGGACCTCGTGAGAAAACATGTCACAAGTGTGGGGAACTAGGTCATTTCATGAAAGAATGCCCACAATGGAAAATTGAGCATAAATGTAATCTTGTTGAAAAAGCTAATGAAGGAAAAGGGATCAATCACAAATCCTTACAGGAGGCAGACAATGTTGTAAAGAGAGCTTTGGTAGCCATGGCTGAATCTTCAAGTGATGAGTTAGAACCTACAACTAAGCATGAATACTAGTCTCTTATGGTAATAGATGTATTAGATGATTTGGAACTCATGGCAACCTCTGACTCAGATAGAGAAGATGAAAAGGCTGAGGTAAGCTTTCTTAACTTAATAACTAATATCAAATAATATTCTCATAAGAAATTAGTTTCTCTTTTCTTCATACTTATTGATGAGTATAAGTCTCTTTCCGTTGAGAAGGAACAAATCATGACTGATTATGCCTTTTTGAAATTTGACAATATAAGGTTAGAATAAGAACATAAGGAATTAGCAAAGAGAATTTCTAAGCTAGAAATGCATACTAAGGATGAACAGGAAACATAATAGCAAACCAAAATTTGACAATCGATACCCAGGCTTTATTAATAGAAAATCAGAACCTTAAGAAAAACCTAAAAAAGGCCATGATTGATCTTGAAAGAACTCTGAAATGGACCAGGTCCTTTGAACTTCTTGCTTCCATGCATGAAAACTACTCAAGTGAAAGACAAGGAATAGGATATAACAAAGAGCCTATGAAAATTGAATCTAGCTCTAACTTGAATAATATTTTATGCTCATATTGTGGAATGACTGGTCATTCTAAGGAACAATGCAACATTAAAATGAAGGTTGTTAAGAAAAATATTTATTATGCCAGGACTTTCACTGAGATACCTAGGAATAATCCAAGGTACACAACATCTTTTCAGAGACCTAGTCCCCTTAAGAAACACAAGATAAGTGGAAGGACAAATTCATTACCTCTTTGAGCCAAAAGAGACTTCATCCATCCTTTTACTAACAAAAAGGGACCCAAGCCCAAAACTAATCTCTGACTACTTGTGTAGGTGAAAGTGGGAGTAAAGAAGTCAACCTAATACATGGATAGTGTGTGTTCTAGATACATGACAGAAATGGTAGAAAACTTTCTCTCACTCATGAAACACAAGGGCGAAAATGTTGCTTTTGGAAATAGAAGAAAGGGGAAATAGTTGAAATTGGTGTGGTTGGAAAATCAATGTCTCAAGCTATTGATAATGTGTACAATGTGAAAGGTCTCAAACACAATCTTCTTAGTATATCCCAAATGTATCTCAAAAGGAATAATGTGTTGTTCACATTGGCTGATTGTAAAGTGACAAGTATTGCTTTGGGAACCTAGTGCTAAGGGGCGTATAACACAATAATGTATACAAGAAAAATATTCTGGATCCAATTGGAGAAGAACTCTGTTGTTTGAGTGCTACCTTGGATAGCTTTTTTGTGCCACAAATGACTTGGACATGCCAGTTTCTCTCATTTAAATAAGCTGGTTGAAAGGGAACTACTTTTGGGATTTCCTAAAATCAAGTTCAAGGAAATGTAATATGTGAAGCATGTGGAAAGGGAAAACATGTGAAGTCATCATTCAAGCCAAAGTGATGGTCAACAGCTAAGTGTCTACAATTACTTCATATGGATCTGCATGGTCCAATAAGAGTGACCAGTAGAGGAAGAAAGAAATATGTATTTGTGATAGTTGATGACTACACCAGGTTCACTTGGACTTTGTTCTTATAATCTAAGGATGAACCTTTTGAAGTCTTCACCATATTTGCTAAACAAGTCGGAAGAAACTGAATAGTGAAGTAATAAGCATCAGATCTGAACATGGAATCGAGTTTGAGAATACAAAATTCCTGGAGTATTGTGCCTGAACCTCAGTTGGAATAAATCATAATTTTTCTACATCAAGAACATCGCAGTAGAATGGAGTAGTGGAAAGGAAGAATAGGACTGTGGAAGATATGGAAAAGATGATATCGATATCAAGTGGACTCTCTCAAGGCTACTGGGAAGAGGCAGTAAATACAACCTATTATCTGATCAATAGATGTATGATAAGACCATTACTAGACAAGACTCCCTATGAAATGTTGAATAGAAGAAAACCAAATTTGGCATATCTCAAATCTTTTCGATGCAAATGCTATGTGCATAACAATGGTAGGATGCCTTGGGAAAAATTAATGCCAAGATTGATGAAGGAATCTTTCTGGATTACACATCTCAAAGTAAAGCCTATAAAGTTCTATACAAGAGGACCAACTGTGTTGAGGAGAGTGTACATGTGATATTTGATGAACAAAATGCACTTGAAAGGTTGAAAAATCAGGAAGACATAGAACATATTAGACTAGAACCTGTTACAAATACAGAGGGGGAACCTAGTACACCTGATGAGATCCTTGAAGTAGTTTAGGGCCTCGACACATCGGGTGAACTCAATGGTTATCGAGTGTTTTGTGATGACTGTGGTCGTCAAGAACTCACTACTGATCTGACACATAACAGTTCATCGAATGATATAGAGAAATGGGATGCACCAGCAAGCAATTGGAAACATAAAAGCTCTCATCCTATTCAAAACATACTCACACCTCTTGACACTAGGATTCAGACCAGGTCTAGAGTGAGAAACATGTGTGCTTTTACAACTTATCTCTCTAAAATTAAGACAAAAAATGTGAAAGAGGCATTTCAAGATATTGACTAGATAAATCCCATGCAAGAAGAGCTTGAACAATCAAACACAACAGAGTGTGGAACCTGGTCCCCCACCCCAAAAACATAACAATGATTTATCAAGGTGGATAACTAGAAATAAACTGGATGATCAAGTAACATTAGTCATAAACAAAGTTAGACTAGTTGTTCAAGATTACAATCAAGAAGAAGACATTGATTATGATGACACCTTCGCACCCATGGAAAGAATGGAGGCAATAAGAATACTCATAGCTTTTGCTATGCACATGAGGTTCAAACTGTACCAGATGAATGTTAAAAGTGCATTCTTGAATGGGTATCTGTAAGAAGAAGTTTATGTGAAGCAACCACCTAAATTTGAGGACCACGAACAACTAGAGCATGTGTACGAGTTATATAAGACATTAATATGGGCTCAAACAAGCATGCAGAGCTTGGTAAGACAGGCCGTCGAGGTTTCCACTAAATCATGGGTATCATAGAGGAAGAATTGACAACACTCTATTCCTTAAAAATAAGGGGAACAACCTGTTGATTATTCAGGTGTATGTTGATGACATCATTTTTAGGTCCACAGATGAAGATTTGTGTAGTGATTTTGTAAAACTTATGAGCAATGAGTTTGAAAGGAGCATGATGGGGGTACTAAATTACAACCTATATTTACAAATAAAGAAAATGAAGGAAGGAACTACTATCCATCAGCAGAAATACATCAAGGAACTACTCAACAAACATGAGATAGAAAATTGTTTGACAAATGATACTCCTAATGCAACTACTACTCGATTGGATATTGATAAACCTAGTCCAAAGGTTGAAGAAATGAAGTACAGGGAAATGATTGGCTCGTTACTATATCTAACCTCCAACAAACCAGATATAGTTTCAGTGTAGGATTGTGTGCAAGATTTCTGTCAAATCCAAAGGAATCCCACGTGAAAGCTGTCAAATGCATTCTACAATATATGAAAGGAACAATTGACCTGGTTCTATGGTTTCTTGTTAGTGATTCATTCAAACTCATTGGTTATTCAAATGTTGAGTATATAGGATTTTGGTGGATAGAAAGAATACTTCTGGAATAGCACACTTCTTGGGACCTTTTTCAATCTCATGGCTAACTAAGAAACAAAATTCAGTGGCACTTTCAACTACTGAGGCAGAATAAATTGCCATCACATCATGTTGTGCCCAGGTATTGTGGATCAAGCAATAGTTGGAAGACTATGGAGTTGAAACTGAGTATATTCCTATCATGTGCAATGATATCAGTTCTTTAAACATGGAAAAGAACCCGGTACACCACAAAAGAACTAAGCACATTGATGTTCGTCACCACTTCTTGAGTGACAATGTGGAAAAGGGCAATATTTCAGTGGATTTCTGTAGCACTGTGGATCAAATGGCGAATATATTCATGAAAGCATTGGGAAGAGAGCCATACGAAAGGATTCGCATGGAGCTAGGACCTATCAAGCTTTGATAAAGTCAACTTCTTGTTTCCCCCCATGTTGACTATGATTATTGTTTATTCTTATGCTTATCATGTACGCAAGCAATAAAAGTTTCTAACCCAATCTCATATCTCTAACTAGGTACACACCTTAGGCAGGCAACAATTGGATGGAATAGGAACTTATGATGGAACCCTTACTGTCTAAACATTTCAAAGGAAAGACATAAAGGGAGAAATACAGGAGGAATGAGATCCCTCTATAAGCAACAAAGTATATCTTTCTATAACTCAATCATGTGTATTATTGCAAGTATGATTACATAAACATTGTGATGAACTTGTTCCACCCGAATTATATATGCCTTACTTCAAAAAGAAAAACCAAAAAACTTTTGGTAGGACAAAATTGAGTCTTCAATTGTGAATCGTCAACATCCTTAACCCAGCGAAGGTGTCAAATCATATTATGATAACTGTCAACCTTGAAACTTGTCAATCCCATCATATCTTCTCTCACTTCTTCATAATCTTTTTCACTTCCCAAATTTAGACTATAAAAAGTAAGCGACATTAGGGCTAAGGGTCAAATACTCAAATGCAAATCTATAATTTTTCTTCCTCTCTTTTGAAATCCCTCTTTGATTTGCGCGTTGCCATCATCTCCTTCCATGGCTTCCTCCAATTCTAAACCCTCACTTGTTGATTACTCTAATGAAAATGACAGCAGTTCCCCAAGCTCCCCATCACAGACTCGGAGGGAACACTCATCCGCTCCTCATTCAATGGAAAAGCCCCAAGAATCCATTCCTGAAAACCCTACCTCCAAAAATCCCAACCAAGACACTACCAATTCTGAACCTCCCTTAAGAGAGGCTGTTTAGGAAGAAAGCTCTCTTCCCTATACTCTGAATGTAGATGAAGGGAAGAAGATCAGTGATTTGGTAAATTCTAAAAGGAAATGTGTAGAAGGGGGTTCATTTGACAAGGAAAAAAGGGGGAAAAGGATGTAATTGACTCAGAAGACAATATCACCATTAAATCTAGGTTAGAAAGGTTGATAACCAAGAAGACTTCCAGTGCTAGAAAGCAAATAGCTGTGAGACCCTCTCCTATAAAAAAACCTGGAACTAAGAGTTTAGTTCAAAAAATGATGGTGAAGGACTCCAAATATAATAAGCGGAAGCGACAAGAAAAGGTGAAGGAGAAAGAAGCTATAGAGCAAATACAGGTTCCTATCAAATTAGAGGAAAATAGTGATGAAGTTGAGGGTTCAAAATTTGCAACACCCTCATCTGCTCCACCCACACATAGAAGAAGAAAGGGGCAATCTTCTAATGTGTATGGGTCAGGGTTTTCTGAAAAGTCCTCTTCAAAAATCAACAAGAACCTAGAAAAATTTCTATTGTTGGGAAAGGACAGGTACTATGGCTCTCAAAAGGTACTCAAAGGGAGAACTATAGATGAGGCAATTTTGGATGAATCTGGTAAGGTAAATCTGGTGGAGAAGTTGAGGTTTTAGGGTTGGGAATATCTGTTTGTGTGCCCTATGTTATTTGTTCATGAGGGAGAGGTTTTGGAGTTCTATGTAAACCTTGAAGTTGTAGATGAAGAAGAGTGAAGTCCCATGTTTATAGGGTTTAGTTTGAGCCGTCAAAGGCTGTGTTAGGGGAAATTATTCATGTTCCAATCATTGGTTATGTAGAATATAACAAAGAAAAATTCTCAAACTGTTCATTCACAATAAAATCACACAAGCTAGTTACTGATGGGTCGAGACGGGTGCTGAAGGGGGAAATGGGGAGTGAACACAAGTTGTTCATCGAGTTGGAAAACAAGTGCCTACTTCCTCGAACTGAGAGAAGACGTGATGCATCCTACAGAGATCTTGGGTTGATGGAGATGACTGACACAAATCAGAAGGTGAATCTTCCTTTGTTGACGCTCAAAGACATAACTCAAATGATAACCCCAGAAAAGAGTGCTCATGGATAGGCATATGAATTTTTTCTAATTGAGGTATTCAAGGAAAAAGGTGTGCCTTTAGGTGAAGGAATGAAGGGGTCTAGAAAGGAGATGTTTGATAGAAATACATTGGAGGAATGTGACTGTGTGCCGGTTGGACCAGGTCTACAAGGAAAGAGTTGTCACTCAAATTCTCTTGGATCTGCAAACAACATAGGATCGTGTAGTGAAGTTAGAATGAGAGAATGCATAGTTGAAAGCTGAAATGAAGAGTACAACTGATGAAATATCGAGTCTAAAGGAAAGGATGCTTAAAGATTAGAGGGTGCATAAATGTAATACCCCGGAGGTGCCAAAGAATAAGACCCAAGAGTTTAATCTGAAATCTATAGAAACTAGGAAAAATAGCACAAGACGAGTGGAGTAACTACTCATGGTTTCAAACCATGAGCCGCTATTAGAAGTCATGGGTTTCAAGTGTTTGGGTAGCAGCGGAAGTAACGATTGATGTAACGACTCATTATAAGAAACAACGAGTCATCATTTGTTGTCGTGGTAAGAGATGGGCTTAGCATTTGGGGAATATAAAGGGTCATCCAATGACCCGTTGTGGCATGCAATGATCCTTTGTCATGAGTCGTGGTAAGGGAACCTAAATCTCTAGTAGACTTGATGGACAGATCCCACGATCCGTTGGAGCCAACAACGAGTCGTGGTGAGACTCATTGTGGGGAAGTTCAGAAGATTCAGGAAGGTAATCAACAATCGATTAGATGACCCGTTAGACCTAAGGACGAGTCGTCCTATCTATCCGTGGTCTGATTCCGAGAGAAGGCTTAGGCAGTGCATAGCACGGACAGATACCACAGGTCGTGGTATCCTTCAATGACCCATTGGGTCGTCCGTTGTTTGGTCCAGTGAGTAATTTTCTGCGAATTTAGTAAGGGTATTTCTATCATTTCCTATGTCCTAGGGGCCTATACTACGTCGTTTAAGTCTCATTTTATAGGTCTTTAAAAGGGAAAAACCTATTCTAAGCTAAGTCATTCCATGCATGCAAACTTGAGAGTTTAAAGAGAGGATTTAGAGCAAGTTTTGAAGGTTTCCATTGGGATCTCATCTTGGAAAATTAGAGAAGTGTTTAAATCATCCCTTCCAGGTATGTAGGGTTATGAGTGGGTGTTTCCTTCCTCACCCATACCCAAATCTCTAACTATGTATGAGAAATTCATATGATCAAGTCATGGGATTTTTACCCAATTGCATAATTCTTCAATTTCTATATATGGGTACGACTAGATTATGTTTATATTGATGAATTGTGAAGCTTGGGCAGATTTCAAATTGTTTTCAATCAAAAATTGTGTTTTCTAAATTATGAAAATCAATGCCCATGGATGAGAAGTTCATGAAAGAAGAGAATGATGATGAATGTATGATGATGATGAGATTTGATGATGAAAAGCATGTTTATAAAGCTACCCATGATTATGTTAATGTTTTCAAAATAAATTGAGTAGATCCAAGCATGATAAAGTTATGGGCAAGGCCCCTATATCAACTATGATGATGTAGTATCTCTAAAATAAGCATACCACATGGTTTTGGAGTACATGCTCCCATTTATATTTGAGCTTGTGGTATGTTTCGAAATAAGCTTCTCATATGCATGAATTCATAATTGAGATGTATGTTATAATTGAGCTTAGTTTTCATACGATGTCGGTTCTATGCATGATTGTATTATTGATCTTTGTCAAATGACAATGTTGTGCTTCATTTCATACTATGATGAGTCTATGCATGATATCATTGTTGAGCTTCGTTATATACTATGTAGAGCATTGCATGTTTTGGGAGAAGAGTCTAGCATCGAGCAGGCTAAGGGTCGATCACCCTATGCCCCAGAACTACACACCAAACGTAGGTTGATTCTATTATATTATTGGGACCTCCCTTGGAGCTATCCCCAGCCCTAATGGCCCATGAGCTTGATATCGATATCATGGTAGCGTCCTTAATCCTGGCAAGGTTTGGGACGGCTCTGCCCACTTGAGTGTAATAGTCGAGACCACGTAAGCTCTATCGTGGTATGTCGGTTAAGTGATAAGTCTCCCATTGTCTATATGATTCAGATTTGCATGTTCATTACTCAAATTATTACTTTAAGCATGCATGTTCTAAAAGAAAAGTTTGACTCATTGTTCAACTTTTCTATAAATGTCATATTTTAGCTTTAAGTCATTCGAGTCAAATATGATGTTATGAAGCTACGCATGGTCATATTATTAAAAGATTACGATTTCAGAATGAATACATGTAGTCCTTCCTCTCAGATTCAAAAGCTTATGATGTGTTATGAAATGTTTTAAATGATTTACTTTACTTAAGCGATTTTACTTACCTTGCATACTCGGTACATTCCACGTACTAACCGCATACTTTCTATGCTATATCATTTCATGATACAGGACCCAGCTCCCAGGCTTAGCCCCACTATAGTCGGTTATCAGAGTTAGAACCTTCTTGGTTGGTAAGTCCTCATCCTTCGAGGGCTATACTTTCAGTTTCCTTATGTATTTTCAGTTTCAGTATTGTTGAGTTAATTGGGTTATTGTCCCATCAACTCATCCAGATTATAGGCTTTTCAGACATATGTATGTGTTAGCTTCAGATGTTTATTCTAACGTTATGTTGAGTTAGACTTCCGCTGAGTTATGTTGAGGATTTTCTTCAGTTTATCGAATAAGTTAGATGTATGCTTATGCCATGAGTCGACTTGGGGTCTCTTGGGGTCCCTTGTCCCGTGTCTATGATTCGAGCCTCCATTCGGGTTGTGACAAAATTGGTATAAGAGCAATAGGTTTGAAGTGTCATAGGGTTTGTGAAAGCTGTGTTAAGTAGAGTATTTTTCATGGGTGTGAAGTGTGCCACACTTATGAAGAAGAGGCTACGAGACGTTTAGGAAATGTTTCCTTCTTTCATGACCTATGTCGTGTGATGAAAAGTCTTTCTATCCTTCTAATTGGTGCTATTCGTGATTACAGAATCATGGCTCCTCGAAGAATGAATGGAAGGAGGAATGGAGGTGGTGAAGGCCACGAGGATGGAAATGGCTATGGGCATCAGCCAGCCCCACCAGTTCAGGAGCCTTAAGCACCGAAGCTAGTTGCTCCTGCTGAGTTCCGGGCTGCTATTCAGATGCTTGCGCAGGCCTTGACCGCTTGGGTCAATCAATAGGCCGTTGCGCATATTCCGCGAAATGGCAATGTAGCAGCGGCTCAAGTCAGAGACTTCTTGAGGATGAACCCGCCGGAGTTCTTAGGGTCCAAGGTAGATAAGGACCCGCATGATTTCATTGATGAGATTGTCAAGATCACCCAAGTCATGGGGGTGAGTAGTGTTGAGTGCGCAGAGTTGGACTCTTACCAGTTGAAGGGGTTTGTGCATATCTGGTTTCGCCAATGGAGGAATAGCAGAGTCGCAGGAGTAGGTCAGATCAAATGGGAGGAGTTTCAGATTACATTCCTAGATTAGTTCTTCCCTCCAGAGATGAGGGAGCTGAAGCCAGCCGAGTTTGTAAACTCGAAGTAGGGAAGAATGACAGTGAAGGAGTATTCTCTTTAGTTCACTCGCCTATCAAAATATGCCCCGGAGTTAGTGGCAGACCAGAGGATGCGGGTGAGTAGATTTGCTTATGGGATAGCAGGGTATTTGGACAAGGAGTGTTGGATTGCAATCCTTCACCAGGATATGGACTTTCCTCACATGGTGTTGTACGCCTAGCAGATGGAGGCAGCACATTCGAGAGAGAAGGAGGCCAAGAGGGCCAGGACCGAGGATCACAGATTCTCTCAGCAGAGGTCCTGTGGTGGGCACCGACAACAGACTCCCCAGAGATCATCAGACCTGGAATCTTCGGCATTGAGTGTGCCATCCAGGCCCTAACATGATCAGAGAGGGAAAGCATCAGGTTCGAGGGGTTAGAGCAGCAGACCCGCAGATTCTAGCATCCTAACTTGTCACAGATGTGGTCGGGGCAGACAAGCCAGTGCTTGGCATGTTTAGGTGCTTGTTTTGGGTGTGGGCAGCCCGGACACATGCTTCGAGATTGTGCAACTGCGAGGCAGGATCAGGTTGGGGGCCGAGGCCTAGCTTCTAGTTCAGCAGCCCCTCCCCCACGCTCAACACATCAAGGGGCATCTACTAGCACAGCTGGCAGTTAGTGCTAGAACAGATTCTATGCTTTAGCTTTCCGTCATGAGCAGGAGGTCTCACCGGATGTGGTCACGGGTATGTTGCGGGTCTTCCATATTGATGTTTATGCTTTGCTAGACCCGAGGTCTACCTTGTCTTTTGTGACACCATAGATGGCCAGTAGCTTCAGAGTCAGTCCCGATGTCTTCTCAGAACCTTTTGCAGTTTCCATTCTAGTAGGTGACTCAGTTATAGCTAGACGGCTGTATAGAGGTTTCCCAGTCTCAATCTTTCATAAGGTCACCTCAGCAGACTTGATAGAGTTAGCCATGACTGATTTCGATGTTATTCTCGGCATGAATTGGCTATTTGCATGCTATGCTTCATTTAATTGTAGAACCTGGGCAGTAGAGTTTAAATTTCCGGGTGAGCCAGTCTTAGAATGAAAGAGTAGTTCAACTGTGTGATGTGATGTGGGTTTACAACACATTTGGTGCTCAAAAATAAGATTATAGAATGGAATTAGGTGTATTTATATGGATATGAGGTACTTTTCCTTTTGTTACAGGATAAACAGGTGTTGGAACTGAAGATTGCAAAAGATAACTTTAAAAAGTGCAAAATGGGCAAAAAGTGCAGACCACAGTATGGATCGTAGGAAGGACCTATGAGTCGTACTGGTGGCCGTGAGAAGTTGCTGAAAGTTAAGGTTGAGAAGATATGACCCACGAGTCCCAGTACAATTAGTAGTAGGCTTATACGAGTCGTGATGAAATCCAGAAGAATTGCATTTGAGTCTGACTCCTTCTATGAGAAGCAAGTATGACCCGTGAGACGAAGGTATGAGTTGTACCATTCTGGTCGTGATGAACTTCAAAAAAACATCAAAATCTCTAATTCAAAGTACGGGAGCTCAGTATGAGTCGTGAGTTGATGATATGAGTCATACCCAGATCCAACACTTAGCTAGAATTTAGCCAGCTGAGATTGTACGAGAGGACACTATGGATCGTAGAAGCATGCTACGGATCATAGGTCGAGTCATGGCACTGGCGGCGACAGATATGGAAATTCACCCTATTGGCTTAGGAAATGGATTGTTGTGTCTGTATAAATAATTTTTAGGTTCTTTTTTCAGTGGAGACGTCAATTTTGATAGTTTTAGAGAGTGGAAACCTTGAGAAAGAGAGGATTGAGTTGGTCTTAACTTGTGATCAACCTGTTCTTGAATTCTTCTTTTCTTACTACTTGTTTTTCAAGATTTTGTGGAGTAATTAAAGGAAGTGTTTTTCTCATCCATACTTGTAAGTATTGTTTTATGTCTTTAATCAAGAATGCAATTCACAAACTTACAACTATGAGAGGCTAAAACCTCCATAGCTAGGGTTGTGGGAACCATGGTGAATTAACAATCAAGGGTTACACAAAGTGATCTTAAAACCAATACAAATACTTATATTGTATTTTCTTCATGCTTAAACGTTTCTTAAAGGTGCACAACATTAGGACATGCCTAAATTATTTACTTGCTTTGGTCGAAGAGGTAGAGATTAGGAAAAGAGAGTTACAACAGAGCCTTGATATTGATGATCATTGTATTAACTTGAGCTGTGGTCACAGGATAGTTAAATCTGGAACTTAGTGATTACGGATAAATTTGAAACCGCTCATAAGACTTGGTCAAGTGATTGAGTATAGTTGTTCAATAGGGACTGGTCGGTCATTTGAATGAACCTAAGTTATCAGTTCTATAAGTAAGTATTGGTGATAATCATGAGTGTATACCCGAAGTAGTTATGAACCCATGGGGAACACAAACCCTAGTTATCCTTTGATATTGACTTAACACNCACAAACCCTAGTTATCCTTTGATATTGACTTAACACCATAATTTTGATATTTGCTTTTATTATTGATTTTCTTTAGAATCCCCCTATTTTGAAGTAACTACCTTACAAGTTTAGTTACCGGCTATAATCCAGTCTTCCTATTCCCTATGGGATCGACCCCAACCTCTAGTTGGGTTCTTTATCGACAACTTCCCCTTCTCACATCAGTAAGAGGTGTGGTTTGAGAGTTATCAAAAAGTGACACCGTTGCTGGGGAATACGGCTGAAACTAGGATATTAGCTTGTAATTGACTTGTTGGTGGTTACGTCGCTTTTTACGTTTTGTCTTTGTTTTTATTTTTTTTCTTTAGTGACTCTCAGGCTACATCAAAGGAATGAGCTTTCACTCAAACATCCTAATGGACCATAGCAAGCTGCCAACACCTGTGGGAGAAATTGTGATCGATGATACATTGGAAGCCATGATAATGAATTCTGAAGAGGATGGAAACCCCCGATACACACATAATTAATGCCTTAAATGGGACAGGGTCATATAACTTCAGCCCAAAGAGGTTAGAACTGGACTTAAAAAACCATTCAACATCGTTGGCCAAACCATCTGTGGAGGTGCCACCAATCCTTGAACTAAAAGCGTTACCCCCTCATCTCAAGTATGTATTTCTTAGGGAGGACAACACTTTGCCATTCATCATTGCATCAAACCTGTTAGATGAGCCGGTGGAAGTATTGGTGAGCATTTTGAAGAGATACAAGAAGGCAGTTGGCTGGACCATAGCTGACATCATTGGAATCCCACCAGGCATATGCACCCATAAGATCCAGCTTGAACCAGATTGTAAGCCAAGTATAGAGCATCAGCACCGCCTGAATACTCTAATTCAAGAAGTTTTCAAAAAGGAAATTATCAAGTGGTTGGATGCTGGGTAAGATATCCTATAGCAGACAGTTAGTGGGTAAGTCCTGTCCAGCGCGTTCCAAAGAAGGGAGGAGTTACAGTGGTTCCCAATGAAAAGAATGAGCTGATACCGACACGACCAGTCACAAGATGGCGTGTATGCATGGATTATTGTAAACTCAACCGCTGTACCCAAAAGGACCATATTCTGATGCCATTTTTGGATTAGATGCTAGATAGGCTCGCACGAAGAGTATGGCACTGTTTCCTCGATGGATATTCAGGGTATAATTATATCACTATTGCACCAAAAGATCAGGAAAAGACAACTTTCACTTGTCCTTATGGGACCTTTTCTTTTAGAAGAATGCCATTTGGATTGTGTAATGCACCAGCCACTTTTCAGCGTTGTATGATGTATATCTTCTCAGACATGGTGGAAGACACGATTGAAGTATTTATGGATGATTTTTCTATCGTAGGTGATTCATTTGAATCATGCCTTAATCATCTGGGTAGAGTACGAAAAGATGTTAAGAAACAAATCTGGTCCTAAACTGGGAAAAATGTCATTTTATGGTTAAAGAGGGGAGAGTGTTGGGCCACAAAATCTCAGGAAAGGGGATCAAGGTGGACAAGGCAAAGATCAAGGTTATAGTAGGATTTCCACCCCCGATTTCCGTAAAAGGAGTCAGAAGCTTTCTAGGGCATGCAACATTCTACAGGCGCTTTATCAAGGAATTTTCAAAAATTGCACAACTATTGTGCAAGTTTCTGGAGAAAGAGGTAAAGTTCATGTTTGATGAGGCATTCTGAAGGCCTTTGAATGCCTGAAAGAAAAGCTTACTACTACTCCTATCATTATAGCTCCAGATTGGTCTCTTCCCTTCGAGGTGATGTGTGACACCAGCGGTGTCACTCTTGGTGCTGTATTAGGACAAAGGAAAGAGAATATATTTCATCCAATCTATTATGCAAGCAGAGCACTCAACACAACCCAGAAGAATTATACAGTCACAAAACAGGAACTACTAGCAGTGGTCTTTGCATTTGAAAAATTCCGAGCATATTTGATTGGAACCAGGGTGATTATTCATACAAATCATGCTGTGTTGAGATATCTGATGTCAAGGATGCCAATCCCAAATTGATTCAGTGGGTTCTCTTGCTCCAAGAATTTGAGGTTGAGGTGAAAGACCAAAAGGAAATAAAAAATCAGGTGGTAGATTATCTATCTAGGCGTGAGTCTGAAGCAAAGGGGAGGATGATATTTGATATCATTAATGCCTTCTCAAACGAAAAGGTACTAGATGCATTGCAGGATTTTATTCCGTGGTTTTCAAACTTTGCAAATTACTTGGTTAGTGATGTGATACCAGCAGACCTAACTCCTCAGCAGAAAAAGAAGTTCTTATTGGATGCCCGCATATAATACTGGGATGAGCCATATTTATTCCGCATTTGTGCAGATGGTATCATTCGTAGGTGTGTCCCTGAAGTAGAGATGCTGAGCATTTTGGAGGCATGTCACTCATCGCTAGTTGGGGGTCATCACAGTGGTGTTAGAACGACACATAAAATTTTACAATGTGGATACTTTTGGCCCTCTATTCATCAAGATGCGTATGATTTCTCCAAGTCTATTGATCAATGCCAAAGGAAGGGTAATATCACTCGTAGACATGAGTTACCACTAACGCCCATCTTGGAAGTAAGGTTGTTTGATGTATGGGGGATTGACTTCATGGGACCATTCGTCAGCTCATATGAATGAAGTATATTTTGGTAGCTGTGGATTATGTCTCCAAATGGGTGGAGGCAATTTCCCTATCGAACAATCAAGGCAGGAGCGTGATAACATTCCTTAGGAAACATATATTTGCCAGGTTTGGCACTTCCTGGGCTATTATCAGTGATGGTGGATCTCACTTTTGTAATCACCTCTTCAAAACCTTGTTGGAAAAATATGGTTTCAAGCATAAGGTGGCCACACCTTACCACCCTAAATCGAGTGGACAAGTGGAAGTTTTGAACAGGGAGATCAAGACCATCCTGGCCAAGACAGTAAATACTACTCGGACGGATTGGTCAAGAAGCTCGATGACGCATTGTGGGGTTACAGAACAACTTATAAAACTCCCATTGGTTCATCTCCATACCAGCTGGATTATAGAAAAGCATGCCACTTACCAGTTGAACTAGAGCATAAGGAATTATGGGCTTTAAAGAGGCTGAATATGAACTGGAATGAAGCTTCTAAGTTAAGACTTAACTAGATTAATGAGTTGGATGAGTTCTGACTTAAGGCTTATGAGAGTGCAGCCATCTATAAAGAGAGAATGAAGATCTACCATGATAAAAAGATTGCAAGAAGGGAGTTCAGCCCAGGTGATTTGGTCATACTTTTTAATTCAAGACTTCGATTGCACCTTGGGAAGTTGAAATCTAGATGGATGGGTCCTTACAAAGTAGTGCAAGTATCTTCTTATGGGGCGGTGGAACTTGAGAATAGAGAAGGAAAAAGATTTAAAGTAAATGGGCAAAGAATAAAAGTATATTTAGGAGATGAGGAAGAATTGAAAAGAATAGTGGAAGTATACCTTGATGATGCTTGAGGAGTCACAAAAGTCACGTCGTGCCGCGACGTTAAATCAGGCACTGCATGGGAGGCAACCCATGGCAGGTGAAGTCTGAGTAGACCAGGTATGTTCTTTCCCCTATGATCTTCTAAATGATTCTTCGGGGACGAAGCTAACTTTTCAAAAAAAGGGGAGGGGGTTTACTTGTGATTTTTGGAATTTTTGTTCCATCTGAAGGTTTTTTTGCCGTGTTTCTTTTCCCTCAAACATGCTATCTAGTAGAACCGGCATGTGTAGGATTTTTATTTTTAGTTTGTGATTTTTGTAAAAAAAATTGACCTTGTTTAAAAATTTTCTGATACAGTAGCTATGTATTTGTGACAACATGCATGATTGTTGTGGATCTTTGGATGTCATTTATTTTGTCAGCATGAGTAGTCTTTTTAATCCATGTATAAACTAGACAGGTGAGGTGAAAATAGTTCGTGTACCATGTGTGAGTGAGGTATATTAGTCAGTTCGGTATTATGTTGTAGATCTAGAACTTTCCTAGTTGGTCTCTGCATAGGCTAAGGATGGTTGGTTAGGATATGATCACATACCATTATTTGTTTAGCTCACTTTTAGCCTATATTGCCCTACCAAAAGTTTCATGAATCCCTTGATCCCATGTTTGAGCCTTAATAGACCATGTTTCTTAGATTTACCGATTAACCATACACATTTTTTGTAATGAACCTATTTTGGCTCTGGTCCTTCCTTGGATATTATGAACCATAACATAAGCAAAATGCTTAAGTTGACGGTGACTAGAATAGGGGTGCATAAAAGGTGGGAATGGAAAAAGAAAAAGAAAAGAAAAGAAAGAAATAGTGGAATATGAGGTGTGGTGAGATGAAAAGAAAAGGATGAAAAATGTTGTAAATGTTGACAAATAAAGCTCAAAGAAATTTTGAAAATGATGAAAGAAAAGAGAAAACTCACCACACCCATGCAAAAGTGAATAAAAAGGAGAAAAATGGAAAAAACGAGAATGAAAGAATAAAAGGGTGAATTAGGTGAATGGTGTAGCCAATGTATGTAGAGCCAAGGAAGGAATAGTCACTTATAAAATATTCCATCTTTATCATGTCTAGCCCTGAGCCTACATTACAAGCCATACCAAGTCCCATAGTGATTTTAACTCGACCATAAGAAAAACTAAAACAGAGAAAATAAGCGCAAGCCTATGGTATCTGACACATAATACTCGTAACTTATTTGAGAGAGTTAGCGCCTTACTTGCTTAGTCCCATATCATGTTTGACATTTCACATATGAGTGGGGACTTCACTTGTGTGACGGTACATGGATTACGTTTTCTTTTACTATTGGTCTATGTGAAAAATATTGGAAATGACTTGATTGCCTGTTGATAGCTAGATGACATGTTTTGATCCCCGTTTATGATGTTTTGAGGTTTCTTGTAATACATTAGATGATGTGGTTCCATGAGAAAGGGTCAATAGAGTTTGTATAGAAAGTGCAGGTTTGTTTGAGTATTGGCTGTAGTATCTTAAGTCTATTTTCTAGTTGAGCGTCGTGTTTTAGTTTTTCTTTTCTTTGCCTTAGGACATGCAAAAGTATTAAGTTGAGGGTGTTGATTTGCTGTGGGTTTACAACACATTCGACGCTCAAAACTAAGAAAATAACATGAAATTAGGTGTATTTACGTGGATATGAGGTACTCATCCTTTTGTTAAAGGATAAACAAGTGTTGGAACTGAAGATTGCAAAAGATAACTTAAAAAAGTGCAAAATGGGCAAAAAGTGCAGACCATAGTACGGATCGTAGGAAGGACCTACGAGTCGTACTGGTGGCTGTGAGAAGTTGCTGAAAGTTAAGGTTGAGCAGATGTGACCCACGAGTCCCAGTACGATTAGTAGCAGGCTTGTAAGAGTCATGAAAAGGAAGTAAAGATGAAATCTAGAAGAATTGCATCTGAGTCTGACTCTTGTTACGAGAAGAAAGTACGACCCGTGAGATGAAGGTATGAGTCATACCATTTTGGTCGTTATAAACTTCAGAAAAACATCAAACTCTCTGATTCAAAGTATGGGAGCTCAGTACGAGTCATGAGTTGATGGTATGAGTCGTACCCAGATCCAACACTTAGCCATAATTTAGCCAGCTGAGATTGTGCGAGAGGAAGTTGTGGATCATAGGAGCATGCTACGGATCGTAGGTCGAGTCGTGGCAGTGGCGGTGACAGATATGAAAATTCACATTGTTGGCTTAAGAAAAGGATTCTTGTGTCTGTATAAATATGTTTTATGTTTTTTGTAGAGGAGACGTCAGTTTTGATAGTTTTATAGAGTAGAACCTTCAGAAAGAGAGGATTGAGTTGGTCTTAACTTGTGATCAACCTGTTCTTGAATTCTTCTTGTTCTTACTACTTGTTTTTCAAGATTTTGTGGAGTAATTGAANGATTTTGTGGAGTAATTGAAGGAAGTGTTTTTCTCATCCATACTTGTAAGTATTGTTTTATGTCTTTAATCATGAATGCAATTCACAACCTTACAACTATGAGAGGCTAAAACCTCCATAGCTAGAGTTGTGGGAACCATGGTGAATTAACAAGCGAGGGTTAGACAAAGTGATCTTAAAACCAATATAAATACTTCTATTGTATTCTCTTCATGCTTAAACATTTCTTAATGGTGCGCATGATGTGCCGTGATTTTACGCACTTTTGACTCTTAAAACCAAGAAGTTATACACATTCTGGGTATGTTTATATAGGTATAATGTGTTTTGTGCTTAATGTTGCAGGAAAATAGGTTCGGAAGTGAACTGGGTAAAATAATGTTGAAAATAACTGAAAGGGTGACTGCCAGACACTTCACGAGTCATTTGCAGGAGGCACGACTCGTTGCTTAAGGCATGGTCAAAAGATGGATTTTGAAGATGCAAGACAGTGTACCTGACGAGTTGAGGAAACGACTCGTTACACCTGGTAACAAGTCGTGAGGTCAATCGTGAAGTCTAAGAGAGAAAATCTTACCAAAGTGACCAGTGAAGTTGATGATAGACATAATGAGTCTTCACATGAAGAAATGACTCGTTGGCAGATATCTGGGACCAACCGTAAGGTGCACTAGACTTGTCTATCATCAACTTCTACGATAATTTGTAAGTTTCAATTATGATGTATTCAATATTTTGTGATTGAGATAATACAAGCATGAGTAGCTAAACTCATAACTAGGTCTGTGGGAACCAAGATGAATTAAAACACATAGGTAAAACACTTAGTGATTCTTGAATGGGGTTTTATGGATGTATTGTTTTTCCCTTCATTTTGATTAATTCTTGACGGTTGCAAATGTTAGGACTTTTCTTATTCTTACTACTGGACCAAGGAGGTAATGAATGGGAAAAGGGATTAACAACGGAGATTTGAGGCTATCAACCCTCGTCTAATAGCTTGAACTTGTCTGGGGATAGCTAATCCAATATTAAGGGTAAGGGTCAACTAAAGTACACCTGTATACGGACCAAGTTGCGTGGTGATAATCATTTAGATAGGGGACCAACCATTTAGGTGAACCTAACATACCAATATTGCATGTTAAACACCGGAATACATCACTAGTATATAAGCCTTGTGGTTATGAAATCTTGGGGAACAGAATCCTAATCAATTCGTTAATTGAATACAAATTGAATTTGATTTTAGCATTCAGTAATTTTACTTTTGTTTATTATTCCATAATTTTCTCCCTTCGGAAATAAGTAACTCAATAGTAATAGTTATTCGCATTAACTTAAGTTCTTACCATATTCCTTGTGGGATCGACCTCAACCTTTGTTGGGTTCTATATTTAACAATCGACCGCTTATATCTCAATTGCGAGGTGTAATTTGGGTGACATCAAATTTTGGCGTCATTGCTGGGGAATGCGTCTAAGGCTTTTGTTAATTTTGTTAACTTTACTATGGGTTCTTATTTCTTTTTTCTTTTTTCTTTTGTTGTTTTGGTTGTTTAACAGGTCTTAGGTTTGTGCATGCTCGATAATAGAAGCCAAGGAAATCCCCATGGTTCCAATTGATCACGAACTTTATCTAACGTTAAGAAACCTGAGAAGAATGGCCAACATCCAGGAGCAGGAAACTGTGGACCAAGCCACAACAAGAATGTTGGCTGAAAAACAAGCTCGGGCTAGAGATCGTGAGTTAGCTAGAGTTGCTGAAGAGCAGTGTCTAGCTGCAGAAGCAGAGCGAGCTAGACAACCCAGAGGTCTAGAACACCAAAGACACCAATACTTTGATGAAGGGGATGATACTGATATAGATGAAGCCGCTGCCACTGGAGCTATAGTCCCTCCTCCTTTGCCTGCTGGGGCAAAGTTTGACATTACCAGTGCAATGATCCAACTGCTCAATATGAAGGAAATATTTGCGGGCCATGCATCTAATGATTTCCACGCTCACCTGACCAATTTTGTGGGAATATGTAAGGAATAAAAGCAACTGGGGGTGAGCCAGGACGCAATCAGACTGAGGTTATTTCCATTCTCTCTGGGGAGTGAGGCAACGTTGTGGTTGGTTGAGTTGCCGAATGATTCCATCACTACTTGGGGAGAGCTTAAGAGATCTTTCATTGAAAGGTTCTTCCCTCTATCCAAAGTGTTGCAGTTGAAAGATGAGATATATAACTTTAGACAGCTAAATTCTGAGGCACTCAACGAGACCTGGCTGCATTTCAACAAAAAGCTTAAAAGGGTGCCAAATCACAGGATTCCGGATGATACATTTTTGGAGATCTTCTATAGGTCTCTGATGCAAACACCAAAGAGGTGGCTGACACCGTGTCCGGAGGAACCTTTATGAGTCACACTTATGCAGAGGCTGCGGAGCTGCTAGACCGGATCACCAAAACCAACCAAGCTTGGCACACTAGAGAGTCGGAGATTCCGACTGGTTCTTATGTGGTTGGTATGTCTGCAGAACAAAGGAGAAAAGATGAGGAGAGTGATCAGGATATTCCAAAGATAAAGACCACCATAGGGTTGCTTTCCAAGCACTTGACGGGAGTTGGAGCAGAAAAGGTAAATGATGTGGGTTCTCAGGGCAAGGCCTTGAGAAATGATGGTTACGAGTCTGAGTTTGAAGAAGAAGTTAATTATTTGAATGATCAGAGGGCGGGTTTCCGGACCAAAACCCAAGGGTCTAACCAAGACTCTTAGCGTCAAGGTCAAGGGAATCAAGGTTGGAACTTTTATAAGGATAATAATTACAACCGGGGCCAATACCGAGACAATGGGGACTGGATGAAGCGTGAGGAGTTCAAAAATGATAGGAGAAGTCTGTATGTTCCTCCTCGAAACCGTGAGCCAGAGTCCAGTGGTTCAAGGGTTGAGGACATGCTCTCCAAAGTACTCAAGAAGATGGAAAGAATAGATAGCCACTTTAAGGTGCTCCGGGTTGGTATTTCGGGTTTAAATCAAAAGGTGGAGTCACATGTCGTGGCGATCAGGCAGATTGAGCAACAGATGAGTTAGATGTCTATTGCAATGAATCAGAGGCAGAAAGGCACACTTCCCAGCAACATAGTACAAAATCCAAAAAATGACAGTCACTGCATGGCGATCACTACTAAGAGTGGGAAGGCCACAGTTGACCCTCATAGGCCAAGTGTAATTAAGGAGTCAGAGAAGCCTGTGTTGATAAATGATGATGGTGTAGCGGATTTTTAAAACCCAGCTTTGGTTGGGGACTCAGATGTGCAAACTGCTCCAAGTAGTGCAAAGGAGCAAGGAGCTATCCATGGGAAGGAGAAGGAGGCACCAAAAAAACTGTCAGCAATCCCTAGACCTCCTCCTCCTTATATACAACTTGAAGAAGAAAGCTGAAGATGGGAAGTATCAAAAGTTTATCTCTATGCTTAAGCAGCCGTCGGTGAACATCCCATTGGTTGAGGCACTTAAGCAAATGCCCGGATATGCCAAATTCATGAAGGACCTCATCACCAGAAAAAGTACTGTAAGTTTAAAACCTGCCAATAATTTGCACAACTATGGTGCCATCACTACTAGGGTTCTATCTCAGAAGAAAGAAGACCCAGGTGCGTTTACAATGGTGCAGGTTGAGTTTGCAAGGGCACTTTGTGACTTGGGAGCTAGCATAAATTTGATGCTGCTAGCAGTGTTCAAAAAGTTAGGCTTGGGAACCCCCACACCGACTACTATGCGGTTACTGATGGCCGACAGAACCGTTAAAAAACAGGTGGGGATTTTATTTGATGTACTTGTAAGGTGGACAAATTTATATTTCCAGCAGACTTCGTGATTCTGGAGTGCGAAGTTGATTTTGAGGTCCCCATCATTTTGGGCGACCATTCCTTGCTATAGGTAGGGCCCTAGTAAATGTGAAGGCAAGCTAGCTAAAATTCAAGTTGAATAAATAAGAGGTCACCTTCAACATTAGCCGGACCATGAAACAGCCAAAGGAATTCAGCATAATCTCAGCATTAGAGGATGGAGAAGAGTCACTTGAAGAATTCTGAGTAGTCAATAGACTTGCATCGTGCCACAATGTTAAATTAGGATCTGCATGGGAGGAAACCCATGGAGGTGTTTTGATAAAGTCTGAGCAGCCAAAACACCCACGTCGTGCCGCGACGTTAAATCAAGCGCTTCTTGGGAGGCAACCCAAGTTGTAAATGTAAGAAATATTTAGTGTTTACATTTGTTGATGGGTGCAGGTAAATAAGATGGAAAATATGAAGTTGGAACCAAAAATTGGAACTTCAGTTTTGGTGCAAAAAGTCACAGAACGAGTCGTCGTATGACCTGACGACTCGTTCAAGAAACTCGTGAAGAGAACTGCAGAAAACAAGGGAGCAATAGGCGACTTAACAATTCGTGTCTTCAAGAAATTAATCGTCATGTCCCCCGTCATGTACACTTGATCAAAGTCTGAATTAAAAGGAAAAGTTGATAATGGCTCACTCAACTAATCGTTGGGAGACTGAACGAGTCGTTAAGTGACCCGTCTTGAAGCTACACCAGGCCAAGGACCACGACTAATTCAACGACTCGTTGGGTGACACCACGAGTCGTTACTTGACTCGTTAGGCCCCAGGTAAGTTATTGAACTCAGGTAAAAGAACGAAGGGTCAATGAGTCATTTAAGTACTTAACGGCTCTTCACATTGNTGGTTCGACAGGTTTCTCGTCCGATCTTTTCCTGGGCCATTTTCTAGCATGTCACATTGGGCGTTATAAAATTTAAGTAACATTAGACCTGACCCAGGACTAGAATTTGGGAAAATTTTAAATTGAATCATAAAAACCTGATTTCTTCTCCTTCTCCTATTTCTCCCCACTAAACTTAAACCCAACACCCTCCACTTCAAATTTCCCTCTTCTTCTTCTTCTACTCAAAACCCATTGAAAAGAACTCCTCGACCTTGCATGCCATTCACTCAAACACACATACGACTGCACTCCGTTTCTAACCAAGCATTTTGTGAGTACTCTTTCCCATGAAATTTTGAATATTGTTTCATTTAAACAAGAATTTTGAGGACCCATGTTGTGAATGAAATTGAATTTACTTCGGGTAATGTTGTGTTTATGTCAATTTGTGCCTCTTGATGTAAATAAACCCTAGGAAGATTTAAAAAAAGGGATTTCGATGGTAGAAACACTTGGGTTGAGTTTAATGATGTGATGATTTTTTGTTTGTGGAGTTGAAGTTTAGGAAGTAGATGGCGATGAACGTGTGAACTAAAAATCATGAGCACGAGCGACATCACGAGTCATTGAATAACCAAAAGACTCGTTGTGTAGCTCGTCCTGAGTAGAAAAATTAAGCCAATGAGGCAGTGCACTTAACGACTGACCTAACGATTCGTTGCCTTTGGAAATGACTCATTGTGACCCGCCATCAAGTACACTGGCCAATCTTGAAGGAAGTACAGTCTGAGATGACGAGTGACCTCACGAGTCGTTGCTAGTGGAAATGACTCATTTAGTCACCCATCAAGACCACTGGGCACCAGCCCAAAAATGTTTTTTATTTCATCTCATCTTGCATACTGACAATGTTTTCACAGGTACAATGGCTCCAAGAGGTACACCAAAGAAGGGCCCAACAAAGAAACAAACACCTGAGCACAGTCAACCTTTATACCATAGACTGCGTGATGATCCGTCCTCCTATGAAGAGTCAAGTGGATCTGAGAAAGAGTATGACATATCAGAGGAGTAGTTAGTAAGGAGATCTACCAGGGCTAGGGCTCAACAAAGTTCAAATCTGATAGCCCTGGTCGATGCTCCCACTCCACTAGCTAGGGATCCGCCCAGCCGCACTGATGAGAATGCTAGGGCTGCTGCTGCACTTGTCCGTGAGGCTCCCACAGTTGGGCAAAACACAGAGGGAGTTAATGAATCACATGCTCAGCGAGGAGATTCTGATAATGAGCTGACTAAGACCTTGGACACATCAAATGAGCAACCAAGAAATGTGCGGAGATGGTGTGTCCATGGCATGTGGGCTATATACAACAGAGATATTACTCCTAATGAAAAAGGCAATCCAAAGAGGAGCATATATAAGGAGCAAAGGTTGATCACCACAGGGATGAAAGATCTTCCAGATTTGGCTGGTTGACCGAGCCATCAGGTAGCTACAGCCCGTGCTTAGTCCGAGAGTTTTATGCAGCGTATGAAGCCACATTGCAACGATTGGCATTAGGGGGCCAGGATTGGAAAAAGAGGCCCGCCTTAAATCAGGGGTTGGTGCGAGAGACTCCGGTAGATATTTCTGAGCGGACAATCTCCAGGATGCTGTATGGGCCGGACTATCATGCTCCGATGAACACGGCCGAGTTTGACCAAAGGATACATGAGCTGAAGAAAGTAAAAACAAAGAAGTTGAACAGCAAGGAGCGCATCCAGTAGTATACTTGGCTGTCTCAGATCATTTGTATGAGAGGTCCGCTAGTTCAATGGCTGCATGGCACAGAGTCGCAGATAAAGAAGGCCACGCTGAACTTTTAGGCAAAATTTTGGGGGTCACTGGTGCAGCACAGGCTAGTACCAACCAACAATGATAATATCCTCTCATCCGATAGAGCAACACTAGTAGCAATTATAATGGAGGGGTATGCCATCAATTTCCTGCGATACATTGCTAGGAGATTAGAGAGCGGGCAATCAATGACGGTACTACCATCCCTTTTCCATGTTTGATTGACAGACTCTGTCGGGAGTCAAAGGTGTCGGAGCTACCATCAGTTTACTAGAGAGTAGTGGTTTAGAAGATTACTGATATCGGGTTGATTTGAGATGATACAAACTCGGTATCGAGAGCGAGGACTCAGACAACTGCATCCGCTGGAGCGATAATATTAGCAGAGGCATTTGGCCGCGGGATGAAGACTGATGCAGTATAGTTCGTTGAGTTGGCAGCTGAGCCTATGGAGGGCAGAGAGACAGGTAGCCATCCTGAGGCTACAGATGCAGCGGATACCTCTACACCTGCCGATGTTCCTGAGTCATCATCTACAACAGCAGCCTCGAGACCACCAGTTGCGCCTCCATGAGCCACCACAGCCAGCCTAGTTACGATTTCACAGGAGTTTTTGGTTGATATGTCTAGGCGGCTAGCTAAGGACGAAAAGCAGCAAGCACACACGGCTTTACAGGTTAAAGTCTTGATGGATCAGGTAAAGCCGTGGGTGTCAAAGGAGTCGGAGACATTGTCTAGTTTGGTGCATGGCCGATTGGATTCTTTTGAGAAGAGAATGGATGAGCGCCTTGCACAGTTACAGGCGCTGGAGTTGTCTAGATGGTACTTAGAGCTAGGAGCGCTACGATCTGAGGTGCGGGATTTGGCCGCACGACAGGTAGCTGCAGTACCTCCATCGGTACTTCCCATGATAGATGACGAGTTTGAAGAAGAATTGCCACCGATTTTCAACTTTATCACGGAGGAGCCAGTGGCACATGATAAGGGGAAGAGGCCCCATGAGGAGGCAAGTTATGATGATGATGCTTCTCTACTCTGTCAGCAGAAATGAGAGTGGAGTGAGATGGAGAGAGCGCTGCATGAATTGAGAGAAGTGGCTTGACAAAGAGCCAAGACTGAGGCAGCGAGAGTTCGTGGAGAAGGAACGAGCTCTGTTAGATCTGAGAATGCACCGGTTCAAGCCGGTAATATAGGAGATGACATTGGAGGCATATCTACACCCTCCACCGACAAGGTAGCTGACACCTAGGTCGCACATGTATGTTCCCTATTTCCTTAGTTTTATTTGATATATATATGCGTTGAGGACGACGCATGCTTTCTTGATGGGGGTGGGGAGGAATACCTATGCATTGTTTTTGCTGAACATAACTCGAGAATTTTTATTGCCAGATATCTTTTCCCTCGGGTGTTCCATATCTAGTAGACCCATCATGTTTAGGATTTTATTTTATGTTTTTTTTGTGTTTTGTTGTGTTAATTGGAAGAAAGTTAGGAAAACTGAAGGCAGTCAAGAGATGAAATTGTTGATTTTTTGTGATTGATAATTTGACACCCCTCCGAAAAATTTGTATATGTGTATGTGAAAGTTGACAGGTGTGACCTTTGTGAATCTTTGCATGACATTGAAACTGTGAACATGTTTACCATTGTATGACTATACCTGCACTAGCGATTGGTAGAAGTGATGATGTTGACCTGTGCTATGTGTGAAGTGAGGTTTAATAGCTGAATTCAATTGTGTGTGTCAATCTAGAACTTTCCTAGTCAGTCGTACTGAGATGGAGGATAGGAAACTACGAAAGGATCATAGGACATTTTTTATTTATGAGCTCACTTTAGCCTTAAAAGACCTACCAAAGGTGAATAAAAATCCCTTGATCCAAATGTTTGAGCTTAAATTGACCTTTCTTTTTTTTTAAACCAATTCACTTGCCTGCTTTTATTAAGAATGAACCAGTTTTGGCCCTGGTCCCTCCTTGGACATTGTGAACTTCAACTGTCACGACCCGAGAGGAGAACCAGATCGTAGACACGGGACAAGGGACCACGAGAGACCCCAAGTCAACCCATGGAATAAGCATTCACTAACTTATTGAATAAACATAAAGAAAACATAAATATAAACTCAGCAGAAGACTAACTTAACATAACAACAGAATGAACATCTGAAGCTGAATACATGTCTAAGTCTGATAAGCCTCTCATCTGGACGACCTGAGGGGACAACACCCCCAACTAGCTCGAAAATACTGAAACTGAAAATACGCTCAAGATAACTGAAAATCTAGTCTTCAGAAGATGAGGACTAACCAAAACTAGCAGGTGCTAACTCTAATAAGCGGCTACGAAAGGGGCTGAACCTAAGAACCCGATCCTGCACCATGAAATAATGCAACATAGAAAGTATGCGGTCAGTACGTAAATGTACCGAGTATGCAAGGTAAGTAAAACCATTAGGGCAATCATAGTCTTTTAAAACAAGTCATACATGTATGATAACCTCTAAGGGTAAGAAAAGATCACAAGAATTCATTATGAAATCATTCTTATTTATACGTGGTCTTGCATGGCATTAAAACATCATGACTAAATCGAATTACTCAAAGCTAAATCATAACATTTATATCAAAAGCTGAAAATTGAGTCAAAACTTGCTTTTTAAGCATGCATGCATAAGATAATCATCATGAGTAATGGATATGAACCTAGAATGATATAGACAGTGGGAGACTCATCACTTAACCGACATACCACTATAGAGCTTACGTGGTTCTGACTATTACACTCAAGTGGGCAGAGCCGTCCAAAACCTTGCTAGGGATAGGGATGCTACCATTATATCGATATCAGGCTGAAAGGGGCCAATCGGGCCGGGGATAACACACAAAGGAGTTCCCAATAATATAATAAAATCAACCTATGTTGGCGCGTAGTTCTGGGGCATAGGGTAGTCGAACCTTAGCCCGCTCGATGCTAGACTCTTCTCCCAAAACATGCAATGCTCTACATCGTATAACTACGAAGCTCAACATCGTGTAGTGACAAAGCTCAACATGAAATCATGCATAAACTCAACAACATATGGAAAGAAGCTCAATATTGTCTATTGACAAAGATCATTATGAAATCGTGCATACACTAGACATCATATAGATATGAAGCTCAACAATGTCACCTCGACAAAGCTTAGAATAGAATCATGCTTAAACTCAACAT
>JACEIK010005088.1:26548-38583 GCA_018107945.1 Datura stramonium | reverse complement strand
CCCCTCAAAATAAACCCCCAACACCTCCCCAAATTTAAGGAATTTTTCACCCACCCAACTAGAAGGGCCTTTTCCATATTCAACACCAGTTAAATTTTGAGCATTAGGTCCGTGAATGCCCTCACACCCACTGACAAAGCTATTAATCTGCCGTACTTCTTGCAGAGTAGCCCCAACCTTTGTAGGAACATTAGAAATGGAATTGCTACAACTCCCACGGACTCTTTCCCTAATAGAACAGAAAACTTCTGGGTCGGATGGCATTAATTGAGCATTTTCGGCGTGAACAGGGGCCATTTCCGGCTCCGGCGTAGCCTCAACAGCTTCAACAACACCACAGCCTGCCAAAACAAGGTCACCCGAGCTCCCAGATACCCCAACGGCCGTAATTTGGCCTAGACAGCCTTCACACAATGATGTACCAGCAGTTTTCTTCTTGCAGGAGCAGCAGTTCCGGTCAGCCAAAGGAGGTGGAACCTTGGAAACCTCCTTCATCTGACCCCCCATTGCAGATAATCGAGACCCATGGGAGTCGCAGGCCCTGCGACCCAAAACCAAGCGACGGGGATGCCTTTGGATGGCCGGAACATCGATGTTCTGTGTTTGGCCTGAGAAACGGCGTCGTTCAGATTGGAGGACCGTGAGACATTGCTTTCCTTGCAGTTCGACCCATTAGCAAAATTAAACTGGTTCAATCTATCCTTCCAACCCGGTTCACTAATCCAAGGGTAAGAATGACTTTTCCCTTTTCTAGGGTTTTTCCTCCCTTTCACCAATTCAATAAAACCCTCGCTGCTCTTCTTCCTTTCTGGCATAGCAGACTCTCTCACAACTTCCATCCTCGCAGGTTTTCGCAGGTCCACCCTTCTTCTCCTCCCACCTCCAAAACCTCCCCCCTCCTCCTTCCTGATTCTAAATTACCCTTCCTATCCTCCTGCGGAATCGAAGGACGAAACTCAATAGACGGCCACACTTTGTACCCTGAAACCCCATCTTTCACCACTATCGAAATAGGGACCTTCCCTCCTTTTGTCACCAAGATATTCACGAATTCCCCGCAGAGATCCCCAACTTTTCTAAAGAGATCAATACACCAAAGGTGCATCGGAAGGCCAATCAAATTTACTATCCTCGTGTCGCCAGAGGAGCGAGAATCAACACATCCTACATTCTCCTTCCACCTCTCCAGATGCATAAAATTGTTATCAAACCACCTTCTGCCTTCCTTAAGGATCTTCACAGCTTGATCCTTGCTCGCAAAACGAAACAAGAATTGGGTATCATTCAGCTGAGTAATCTTCACTCCCTCAGTCACTCCCTACTCCTCTGCTGCCCAATTCCTGATAGCTTCCGAAGAGCCAACCCATCACAAAGGACCCAACCAAGCAAGAATTCAAAAATCTTTTTCTCTTCACAATGTGCTCCACCAGAAAAGAACTCTTGTTTTTTTCTTTCCTATAAAAATAGGACAACCTTGGTAGTTAATGGGGAAATCCTTCCTATTAAGATTCATGCATTTAGAGATTACGGAAATCCTCTTATTAGAAACCTTGTCATCAACTAAGAAACAACTTTTATCGTTGTTATCAGCTGAGCTAAACACTTCTCACAAGTACTAAGCATGTTATTAATGAATTGTTAAGGTATAGGTCTTACTGAGCAAAAGATGATTAGATAATTTGCATAAGCGAAATGATCGATTTGAGGGCCATCACCTTGCATGTAGAATCCATTGAATCTTGGATTCTGATATAGACTATTCAACATCCTAGATGAAACCTCAAAAGCAATGATAAATAGATATGGGAAGATAGGGTCACCCTACTTGACTCCCTGTTAGATTTGAAGAAATCATTTCTCTTACCATTGATTATCCCAGTGTTCCACATATTGGACAGAAGATTTCTCATGACATTTATCCAATTCTCAGAAAATCCCATTTTCTTCATGGTTTTACAGAGAAAATCTCTAGACAGTCTATCATAAGCCTTATTCATATCAAGTTTTTAATAGCAACTCTGTTACCTTTTTTAGGCTTTTTGATATCATGAATGATTTCTTGAGCTAAAAGCACATTTTCACCTATATCTCTTCCTTTAATAATACCACTTCGATTAAGAGAGATAATATTCGGAATGATCTTAGCCAACCTAACATTAAGAACTTTTGAAATTTATCTTTTGAGAGACACTACTTAAACTTAATAGGTCTAAAATCCAAAAGGATTGAGGAGATTGGATTTTAGAGATGAGCACTAAGCAAGTATTAGTAAAAAATTTAGTAAGTTTAGCACCCAAGGGTGTGGCCTAGTGGTCAATGGGTGAGAACCACGAGGTCTCAGGTTCAAACCTTAGCAGAGACAAACAATACTAGGTGATTTTTTCCCATCTGTTCTAACCATATGGACAAAGTTACTTGGTACCTGTTGCTGGTGGAGGTGACAGGTATCCCGTGGAATTAGTTTAGGTGCGCACAAGCTAGCCCAGACATCACGATTATTAAAAAAAATTTAGTAAGTTTATGCCATTAAAACAACCTTAACCATGTCAAGCATATCAAGACCTATGATGTCCCAGGTCTTTTGATAAAAACTAGTAAAGCCATCAAGCCTAAGAGCACTATTAGGATCAAAATTAAAGACAACATTTTAAACTTCTTCTAAGGTTGGTTCATTCATAAGAAGCATATTATCATTAGAGCTTACTAAGTTAGGGACATAATCAAAAATATTATGGTCAGTAGCATAGTTATCTTGAGTAAACAAATTATGATAATTCCTCACAGCAGCAACAACAACAATATCTTCCTCTTCCTCCAACCAATTGTCATTGTCAAATATCCTGTTAATCTGAAGGAATTTCCTCTGCCCCGAACAAAGTTATGGAAATATTTGTATTCTCATCTCCTTCCAGTTGCCATTTTAAGTGAGCTTTTTGCCTCCAAAATGTGTCTACTCTCTTGTGAATGATTATAAGTTCAGCTTTGGCCTTATTGAGGATCACCCTGTCATTCTGATTCATGGATCTCGTATATTGAGCATCATATTGGTCAACTTCTCCTTCCACTTTGCTTGAGATTGAAGAAAATATCCCCTATCTTAGTTCAGGAGCATTCACTAAGAGCTTTGCCAGTGTTTTTAAGTTTTTGTTGCACTCTCCAAAAGATATTGCTCTGTATTTTAGTATTCCAATGAAGTTTGACAATATCCTTAAAGTCATCATGATCAGTCCGAAAGTTTAAAAACTTAAAATATTTGATAAAGGTTCTTTCTTTAAAATAGAATCTGATAAGAATAGGACAGTGATCTGAACTGAGCCTAGGCAAGTTATGGACAGTAGTGTTCCCAATATCTTTGTCCCATTTTTCATTTGCTAATACTCTATCCAATCATTTCCAGATTACTTTTTGCTCCTATCTTTCATTACACCAAGTAGACTCATTTCCAGTGTAACTAAGATCTGACAAACTACAATCATTTATACAGTTTATACAGGGGATACTTTTATTAAGATTGTATGGCCTTCCCCCTAACTTTTCTTCCTCATTAAGAATACAGTTGAAATCCCCACAAATCATCCAAGGTTGGTCACTCATGGAAGCAATTGTTTTCATATCTCTCCAGAGATCCTCCCTACCTACAAATCTTGATTTGGCATACACCATAGAGATATAGAAATCTTTATTAGAACCTATATCCCTGATCTTACAAGTAATAATTTGATCTTCATTAGCACAAATAGAATATTCCAACTTCTCTTTCCAAAAGATCTGTATTTTATTGCTAGTGTTGCCTTTGCATCATGTCATTCCAAGAATGTATTTGTAAGTATCAATTTTATCCTCCTTTATGAAAAGTTCTTGAATAGCTAAGAAGGAAATATTATACTGCATGATGAAGAACTTAAGTCTTTCTGTTGCTGCTTGGGACTTCATGCCCTCTGATATTCCAGTGCAAGTGCACTAATCATTGACAGGTGTTGGATGAGGTGTTTTTAAATTCTTTTGATTTCTTGTGATAGGTGATCCTCTGATCCTTCCTCTTTTTTTTTTGCTTTATCCAAACCTTTAGGAGATAGATTAATTTTCATGAATCTCTCCTTGATTTCATTCTAAGTATATCCAATTTCTTCTTCACTTTCTGCATTTTGTATTATCTGATCTTGGGATCCTTCAGATGAATCCTCATTCCTATTGTTCTTCCTCTGCAATGGATTTATTATCATTCCATTCATCTTGATTGTCTCCTTCATTGTTCTTCTCAGAATTACTTTGGTTAGGAATTTTTTGGCTACTTGATCCGGGGGTTTCACATATCTAGAGAGATTGAATATTGATATCATCAATTTGTTGAGCTTCACTATTGGTAGAAGTATTCATCTTATTGGATATAGGACCTTCCTGTTGATGTTTGGTATTGGACTGTTTCATCTTTTTCTCTTCCTGTTTGGTCTTTTGATTTGGAGTGACTGTTGAGAGTCATTCTTCTCATTATGCTGCTTATTTTTATTTTTCTCCCTCTTGACAATCTCCCCACTTTCATCAAATAGGACTACCTGTAATTCATTGGGATAACTGATATTGATTGTCCTCACTGTTGTCCCATCTTTATTCAAAAATTAGTCCCCGGGGTTGTCATGTTGGCCTTTTCTTTCTCCTTACCTTCAGTATTGTCTACATCATTGTTATTCATCTTTTTATTGTCCTGTTGCTCCTTGCTTGTCAATTGTTGAGCATCTCTGTCATTCTCTTTCTCCAGGGTCTCCTTTGTCATAGGTGTTGTCATTGTAGTTTCCTCATTTCCTTGTTCTTTACCATTCTTTCCTTGGTCATTTCTTTCATTAGAGGGATTTGGTTTGTCTATTCCAAATATGGCCTTAGTCGGTTTATATATTTGCGTTGGGGGTTCACTCCAACCTCTGTTATTCTTGGAAGTAGTTCTATGTTTTGGGATCAGTTCTCTTCCCCTTGTAATTTCTATTGATTGAGCTTTCTCATATCAAGGCCTGTTGTTGGTTAGAAGAGGATGGATTGTGGTTGTCCATCTATTTGAGATTTTGTTTCCCTTCGTAGCTTTTTCTTTTTGTTCCTGATCAGTGGATGCAGATTTCTCTGGATTACCTTTAGTAGGGTCTTTTTCTCGGCTGCTATCATCCTTAAGATTAGAAGTTGTTTAGCCTCTTTTGCTTTGTTTTGTTCCCTTTACCATCTTCTACATTGACTTTTGGAATGACCTTGAAGTCTACAGTGGTTACAAAATTTAGAAACACCTTCATACTCAATTTTTTGCTCGTAACCTTGTAAAAGATTTGCAGAGTTTCTTTGTCCCACAAAGATGGAATTTAGCCTGGGCCTAGATAAATCAATTTCAACCTGAACTTTGGCCATACTTGGCCTAATCCTACTTCTAGTTGCTAAATCCATACTCATAGGCGCTCATATTGGACTTAAAATTTGTTTTATGAAGTGTCATGTATGTATATGAAAGGGAAGTTTAGGAAGGAGAACCATACTGGCGTCAGAGGACTGTCCTCTTCAGGGGTGAAATTCGATATCCATCTGCTGAGCCGCATAGTTTGTCCTTCACTTTCAATTGCATGGCGGCAATATACAAAATTGAAATCTTCTTCATTGCAAACATCAATAAAAACATTCTTGTTATAAACTCTGACTTTCACTGAGCCTTTTAGGGGAATCGTCTCTTTCACCGTAGCGCTAATTTTCTCAATTTGGGGTCTAGCTTTAAGAAATCTTCCTGATATGGTGAATTTACACTCCTCTGTCATAATCCCATAATATTCTTCAACATTAAAAATCATGGCTGAGAGTCCATTATGATTAGTAATTGTTGCTACGATTGATTCTCTAGGGTGAGAGACGATGGGGTTTGTGGGTCATTGAGAGCATTGAGAGCATTGAGATAGGATGATTTAGTAGAAACTAGCTAGNGTTATTAATTGGGTCTAGTGGTCGATCCCTCCTCCCTTGGAGGTGAGCAACCGCCGGCTTCATGTGGCCTGAAGTCATCTAATTGACCGTTATTAATGTTATTGTTTGGAATGTATGGAGAATAGTTTTTAGAGAAATTTTTATCCTTGGACCGTTTTGGTGATTCACTATTTCTGCCTAGCGAATCATAAAAATATACAATAAAGGATTAGTTCAAGAGAAGCCCCCAGTAGTCAGTACTTAGTTCAAGTGACAAAGGTTGAGGGATATGTGACTTTGGTCATAGGCTCGAGCCTCGCACCATGCGAACTAAGCTTGTATTTAAGTGGAGAAAGATAAAGGGACGGGCTATTTGGACTGCAGCTGGATTGGCCCCAAAGGTTTTTTCGGTCATCAAAAAGAAAGAAAATGATTAATTCAAGAGAAATAGTTGTTTTACATTTTGGGAAAATGCATAAGACCTAAGGAGCTTATGAAAATTCTTTTACATAATAAAAGGAAAGATAAAATAGTTAAAAAAAATTAAAAATTTAAAAAGAAAAAAGGATTGGGTCAAAAATGATAACGTTTAGAACTTAGTTTGTAAATTATTTTTTTAGGTATAAGCCGAGAGTCCATCGGAAACACTCTCTACCTCGCTAGGGGTATGATCTACGTACATTCTACCCTCCCCAGACCTCACCTTGTGGGATTACACTGGGTCGTTGGTGGTGGAGAACCATGATTGTGTTATTTTTGGTTTTGTGAAAAAAGATTTGTTATGGGCAATACAAAGTTAGTGGAATTAAGTCTTAGTTATGTTCATATGTTTATTTTAGGTCCAATTTGTTTTCTAGAAGGCTTTTAGTCTGTCAAAGATTTATATGCCAAGAGAAAATATAGAGAACTTCTACTGCATTTTGTTTCTATTTTAATTTTATTTTGGTAATGGAAAGGGAAGATGAAGAATTGGCCATGGGTGAAGATGAATGTGATATTACATGGTAAGAGGACTTGGATTTAGTTCAATGGTGTGAAGAAGTTTATGAAAATGAGGAGGAGGAGGAGGAGAAGCTAGTTAGTGGAGAATGGTGTTTTCCCAACCCCTAGATAGGAATATTAAGAGGTCGATGATTAGGGTAGAGGATTAGTAGGTAGTCGAGTGTTGTCTAGCTTCCTTTATCAATATTGTTATGATTACTTACATATTATCTTGTTTTTGAATTTTATTATTACTTGTTGTTTTCTTTGCTTCAATTATCGTATTATGTTGTTGTTCCTACTGTTCTCTTCTCCATTATGTTTAACATGGCTGCTTCACTATTTGTATATTCCTTTCTATGCTTGATTTTATTATGCTCTATTTGAGCTGAGGATCTATTGGAAACAGTCTTTCTACCGTTAGAAGATAGCAGTAAAGTTGCATACACATTCCCTTCCCCAGACTCCACTTGTGGGATTACACTGGGTATGTTGTTGTTGATAGGAAATTATGGTGTTTGGTCGGAAAATATACTGTTTTTCGGTCATATGTATTTTTGTCTTGTTTTTTACTTCTCACGCGACTCAAGTTGAGTTAATACACTTCTAGCAGCACATTAGCAAATAAGGAGGTAATAGTCAGACAAGTCTAGAGGGGTTGTAAGATGCTCACAAACTTTAGGTGTGTAGTTAGCAAAAAGGGATAAGTTGTGGGAGAGGGTAATTATGTCTTCTCCCAAAACTTTTCTAAGAACAATTTGAACTGAAAACAACTGAGGAGTTTAACATTCGTCTAGAAGAAGATAAGGATGTCAAAGAAGACAATAACAACAACTGCACTTCAATCCCAGACTAGTTGAGATTGGCTTATTCAATCCTCAACAACCACGTGAAACAGATGAATAAGTCATCTTGCTGTAGTAGAAATTTAAAATGCAAAATCATTCTCCAACCTACACCTGGCATTGGATGTACACAGTACTATTCCATTTGGGTCTTATACAAATACTTTGATGCTTACTTATGAGCCAGATAAACCTTTACTGGACACATTTTGCAGCAATGAATCTTTGATGGTATTCTTTGTAAGCTACGACAACTATAATCATGTAAATATAATATTTGTTGAGTGCTGAATAGAATCTTAGGATCATCTCTTTGGCAAATCAGTGCATTCGTAGCGTATGATTACTGGTTCACTACCTTAGGCAGTCTTTATTGATGGAAAAAACGCTACACAACTCTTCTGCTAAAGGTTATGGCAGTGTAATGGGCTAATCGCATTTGATTTCTACTGATGTTTGTTAGATGGGAGTACAAATGCAAAAACTGACAAGATGCAATATATTGACTCTTGCAAAGTTCATGCTTTTCTCTCTGTTATTGATGTAATTAAGGGTTGTGAGTATCGCAGTAGGATCCTGTAATATGTGCACACTATGCAACATTAGCTAGTTTGTTTTGCTGATATTTCTGTCATTCCCCTCTCTTTTAAGGTTCTGACTTCAGTGTCATGAGATCAAAGTGCTTTCCTGTATCGTGTTTTTAGCCATTGGCAGACTTGGTAAAGGATCAGCTCAATGAAACCTAGTAGAGGATAGTTATGTAAATATGCATGCTTATATATCTCTTTTTATCCAATTAGAAGCAGTATGTCCATCCAATGTTTATCTATTTCCAATCAGCAATTTGTCACTCTTAATAGTTGAGGCAGGAATATGACTTTGCGAAATGTTTCCTTGGAATATTTGTTTTAAAAAGAATTTCCTCATAATGTAGTCATCACAAAATTTTTTCCCTAGAAATAATGATAAAAGTTGTCCTCATTTTTGTTTGTGATTTTTCACAAGTTAAGCTCTTCTTTATGTGCCCATCACTGCTATCTTTTTGGCATACTTGTGAAAAGGGAAATCAAAATTATTTAGGAAATGACTTAGAAGTATTGATTCTAAATTCTATGGTCTAAGATATTGGGGACAATCAATAATAGAAGTGCACTTCTGCTGTTCTGCATGCTTTCTTATAGTATATGGTATTCTTANCTAAGATATTGGGGACAATCAATAATAGAAGTGCACTTCTGCTGTTCTGCATGCTTTCTTATAGTATATGGTATTGTGGCTATATCTGGTGTGTTGTCCACTTCCTGCTGACTTGGTGTTCTTTCTTTTGCTACAATTCCTAAAGGCGAAAGGGGCCAGGCCACGTGTGAAGTTTGTGCATTTTCCTCGTAGTATATGTGAGTTAAGTGCAAGATTTAAAACGGCCTTGTACATTGTTTGCTTTAACCATGGAGGTTGTTATATAGCTCTGCGGAACAGCATTCTTTTGTGGGGAGTTGGACAATTATGTGTTTTGGTCTTTGTAAACCAACATCTTAAAAATTGTTTTATATTCATGCCTTTGGTACTTTATCACAATCTTTTGTTTGTTTCATTTCAAGAGATTACTGAGTCAAAGGTTGCAAATAAAATGCATTTGAAGCCATATATATGTTAGTCTAAATGATCGATTCACATGTCATTTACTCTTTCATATTGAATTGTCAGATGCAAGTGTAAGATTACCATGGATTAATCTCCACAATAGTTGATGGGAGCTTGTCTTAAAATTGCACACATGTAGTATTTTTTCAAGATCAAATGGGTTTTAGCATGTTCAGTTTATTCTCAGGTTAACTCGAAAAAAGATAGTTTATCTTCACGGCGTTTGGATTGTATGAGAAGTATTGCCCTTTGCTGATACATCCTTCCCTGCGTTATTAAACTGACATATTTGGCTTCTCTCAACCTACCAAATGAGAAATAATGTATCTGCCTAACTGGGATTATTCAGTTAAATTTGTCAAAATCTAGTACCATAAGTAGGAGAGTTTCGTGAGTAGTAGTAGTGATTGTTTCAGAAAGTTGTGAGACTAACGCCTTCCTTTGTCCACTGGTAACACTGACCTTTTAGAGTAATGTTGTCTCACACTATTTTATGTCAAATCACACTTCAAGGTTAGTAGGCATTGATCTAGATGATCCTTGAGACCTCAATTCTTGAATCTTTCCATTCACCTCGGTTACAACTAGCCTAGTCAAAAACAAACCAGCAGCCAAAGCTGCTCCCATCAACATTACAAAAACTGCATTCCAGCTCTTAGCTGAAATGTGACCCGTTAGAAATGGTCCGATGGCAGCACCAATTGAGCCAGTTCCATCAATAATAGCAGTGACAGTTGCAAGTGCTCGTGAATTACCTTTCAAAGAGCTATGTGTTCCCAAGTCAGCTGAAACAGCAGTTGTTATTAATGCATAAGGGCCATTCACAAACACTCCAGTAATCAACATGAGGATGATGTTTATTGGCATGGAGATGTGTCCGTAGCTACGATATAGGTATAGAGCTGGGATAACACAGTATATGAAGCTAGCAGCTGTTATGGCTCTAGCATCCAACTGATCAGAGATATAACCTGCTAGGATTCCACCTACTACCCCTCCGACATCAAACAATGTTGATAAGTTCCCAGATTCCTCGTTGGACAAGTATCGTCCATCTATAGCTGCAGTAACATTAAACATGCAGAAGGGTTGAGATACATTTTTACATAACAGAGTAAAAAAGCAACATATCTAACATGACAAATACCGAACAGTTAGCATGCCTGTGTGGCTGATGTAGTAAGGCAGCCAATAGAGAAACGTGTAAGCCACCAACTTGGCGAAAAAAAGGCAAAGAGCAAATGGTGCAACCCCCGGGATCCTCCATGCTTGTATAAAACCCACAGCTGATTCCTCTTCTCTGTCTGATCTCAAGAGAGGTTCATTCACTTGCTCGTCTTCTTTTCCGGGAGATAACACTTCATCTTCATCTTTATTACCTCCAACAGATTCGGGATGAACGGGTAACAAAAGGAACACTATAATGCCACTAAAAGTAATAAGGATACCAGGAGCAACCATCGACCAACCCCATCCATATTTCAATAAGATTGAGGAGACCAATGACCCCGTAATGTTCCCAACAGAGGTGTGAGCATTCCAAATGCCCATTATAAGTCCCCTCTTCTTCTTTCCAAACCAATTTCCGACCACTGCAACTACTGAAGGCCATCCAGTGGATTGGAACAATCCAGCAAACATTTGAACGATCAGATAATAATAGAAACTATGGATGTTTGCCCAATATCCAACTCCAAAAAGAGCTGTGAATAAACCAGTTACCAACATTCCGGCTGTCAAAAAAACTCTCAGATCCATCCTATCGCCTGCGTGACCTGAGATATACATTCCAATGGCATACACAAATAGGAAAGCCACATCAAGGTCACCAAGCATTGCTGTTCCATCAGGGCCATTAAATGGAAACCAACCATCTCTAAACGATTTTGGAGTAGTATTTTGTTGCCCCAATAAATTCGGACCAACACCAAGGGATTGGGGATCAAGTGCTTGTTTCACGATGCTTGTAGTTTTTCTATTAGCATGGTAACTTGTGTATGCAAAAAATGTCACAACTAGAACAATGACTTGATATGTCTTGAAAGACAGGCTTGACTTCTTTGTGCTCTCTATCAATCGAATTCCTAAGGGCTTGTTGCCATTCCTCTTCATGGTTGGCTCTGACTCCACTAATAGGGAACTTGATCGAGATAAGATGATAATATATATTTCCCTCTTTTACACTTCGAGAAAAACAACTAGAAAAATATGCACAAGACGAAATCATTTAGATGTAACCATCCAAAAGTAAGGAAATTATCATTTATGACATATTGGAAGTCCATTTCTGATTTTTTCTTCTTCTGAAGTTGATGATCAGTGACGAAAACTGATAGCAAAAATATTCAAATAATGGGCATATAATATCTAGATAATCTCTTAAATTAAATTTGACACGTTTTGTGAGATAGATGCTCAAACTTAGTTGGTGATCATATAGACACTTGAACCTAGCAGAAGTGTGTCTTTTGAATACCTATGTACATGAAGGCAAGTAAATGAAACACACTTGCTTTAATATATTAAGTGGATCAATTATTAGATGAGTCGTGTAACACTTTTAAAAAAAAGTAAAAAAATATAACTAAATATAAAATAAATACAATTAAAAGAAATATAAATTCATTTTTATTTTGCTTTGAC
>JACEIK010005088.1:0-12129 GCA_018107945.1 Datura stramonium | reverse complement strand
ATATATATATAGAAAGAAAGAGAGGGAGAAAAGAAGCGGGGAGAAGGTATTCTGCCGGAGCCAACGCAGTTCATCTGAGAACTGGCACGAAGTGGGTCTGGGCACTCCAGTAGAAGCATTGAGATGCCGGCGAGATAGATCTGGAACTATTGGTGGCTGTCGGAAGACGCAGCAGCGGCAGCGGGAGCTTAGCTTCGCCGGAGCTGAAGCTGCCGGTTAGAGAAAAAAGAAGAAAAGGAAAGAAAGAAAAGGGAAAAAGAAAAAGGAGAAGAAAGGAAAAGAAGAAAAAAATGGTAGAGAAGAAGCGGTTGTGCTTCGCTGGTGGGTTTTGCCGGTTGTGCTTCGCTGTAGAAATTTTTTATTTTATTTTTAGTTTACACTATAAATAGAGTCATGCCACAAATAGAAAACCTAATATGATAAAATAATGTGATGGAATAATTAAAAATAATAATTGTGTAAAAATAGTAAATGACAATTTTGTCTATTGCAGAGTCTTTTAATGAAGGGCAAAAAGTTCAATCAACATTTCTAAGAACCTTCACACTTTAAATATAATATAGATAATGAAATTTTTTTAACTGAAATGTGATTGAAATTTATGTTTAGACTAATAAAAAAAAGGTCAAAAAGAAATAATTATCTTTCTCATTTTTTAAAATTTCTTATGTCTCTGCCCCACAAGGTACATTTTATAAATTAGGTAATTTAACTAAAATATCTGATGAGCGAATAATTTATAAATAATGATCAAATTGGAAATATTATTTTTATATCCACACAACAAAGTGCAAAGTCAAAAATACAAGCTTACAAAAGTTACGTTGAGTCATAACTTATATATTAGTTATCACTTTTGAAATGAAAGTGAAACAAAAAGAAGCAATTCATATTCGTATTAATCAAACTAATCAATAATAAAATTTCTATGAGCATAACTTTTTAGAAAAAATGTATAAGTAGTGCTACTTTTCATAATAATTACAGCATATATTGATAGTGTTAGAAATTACAAAAACTAGTGTGTTCTTTTTTCAGTTGCTGATACAATTTATCCAGAAAAATATGCCTGTATTTGAATTTTTAATCATGTAAATCCTCCTTAATTGGTGTTGAACAGAATCTTTTAACGGAAGTTATGTATTCAATGGGAATAAATCACTCATATATGATCTCAGTCGATTTTTTTACTATTTTTTTCTGGCAATCTAAAAGATTAAAAAATATACAATATTCTATCTAGATGATTCTAAAATTCAAAGATTTGGGTATTTTTTCTTTTTCTTCGTTATATCATCATTACAATTTCAAAAGTATTTTTATTCTTCACCTGTCATTGTATCTTCCTGAAAAAATGATGTCTAAAATCACCATACTGCTTCATTATCCAGGTGAGTGGACTTTGAAAAATGTTTATATTGATTATGCGATAGACGAAATCATCATCAAAGAATATGCTTCATATGAAGAACTTGTTATAGGGATTCTGAAGCAATTATGGGGGTCAATGATATAAGTAAAAGTATTCAAATAAGATACATTGTGGAAGGAAATTCCCCACCAATCGAAATACGAAATGATATCAGCATGAAATTATATGCTAAGTTAAGGAAATTCAACAGAGATTTTGGATTATATCCATTATGTATCAATATACCAGATAATTCACCAATGCAAAACGATATTGTGCACATTAATTTTCAGCTTGATACAATATGTGTTAGTTGTTTGAAAGATGTGCGTCATGTGAATTCATCGGATACATTAGCCCTTACTCCGTATATATCGAATGAACCATTATTGATACAAAAAAATAAGTTTGATTTCATAATTTCAGACCGCAAATAAAAGATATAAGAGAAGCTCAAACATATGTACAAGAATAAAGCAACTGTGGTTGCGGTGATGAGGCGATATGCAATTGATCAAATGTTTCAATACAAAGTTGCTAGATATAATTCTAAAAAGTTAACTTCTTATCAATGTATCTATCTTTAACTGTAATTGAAATTTGTATCAATATTTCATGTGATAATATGTGCATATGTATCATACTTATACTAAATTATGATGGTATCAATTATTATTCATGTATTTCAAGTTTGCTGATGATCAATTTTTTTATAGATACATTAGAAAAGAAGCTAAGAGTAGTTTCTTATCAATATATCTATATTTAACTGTAATTGGATTATGTATCAATAATTCGTGTGATAACATGTGCATATGTATCATACTTATACTAAATTATGATGGTATCAATTATTGATCATGNATGTATCATACTTATACTAAATTATGATGGTATCAATTATTGATCATGTATTTCAAAATTTGCTGATGATCAATCTTTTATTGTATCGTTGCTTTCATTATTGCATACTAAATTATAAATAATCATTAACTGCATTCATTATTGCATACTAAATTATAAATAATCATTTATGTGCAGTTACACTATTTGGTGTGTATTTAAGGATTGTGGATGATTTTTGAAGTCATCGATTTTGAATGAGTCTACATTATTCAATATTAGGGAATTCAACAACGGGCATACCTGTTTATAAAAGGATAAGGTATATTCCTAATGATAGAAAAGTAGTGCATTTGTAGGGGGTGTAACTACACTAAAGTATAAAAATCACAATAGAAAGTACACACCATGAGATATAATAGATTACATGAAACTAGATATTGGTGAAGATATTTCTTACATGAAGGCATGGCGTGCTAAGGAGAAGGCTATGGATATGTTGAGGGGTGACCCATCAGATTTCATACAATAAATTGCCAAGTTATTTCTACATGTTACATAAGTTGTATCCTAATTCGTATATTAGGATGCACAAGTCTCCTAAAAATGAATTCAAGTATCTGTTTGTATCTCTATATGCCTTCATTATAGGATTGATCTCTGTAGACCAATTATAGTTGTGGATGATAGTCATCGTAAGTCGAAATATAAGGATACTTTTCTTTCTGCAAGCATTCTTGATGGGGCAGGTATAAAATTTCTTCTAATTTATTGATACATAATATTTTTTTTTTTAAAAAAGAAGATACATTTGTTATTATTTTTATAAAATATATCTAATTTCTATTTTTCAGGAAACATACTACCGCTAGCATATGGAGTAGTTAACACATAAAATTATGCTTCTTGGACATGGTATTTTTGAGAATCTTAAGCTTGCTCTTCGTGAACGGGCTAATATATGTATTATTTATTATAGAAATTAAAGAATTATCAAGTTTGATTACCAGGTGTATCCTGCTGTATCTCATTACGCTTGCATAGATATCTTTGAAATAATAATTTAAGAAATACAAAAAAAGTCATGAACATTTGGTGGATATATTTTGCGCAATGGAAAAAGCGTACAAACAAAATAATTTTGATGCGCTAATGGCAAAGATAGAGAAAGTGGGTGTTAGAGTGAAAGAATATTTGGTATATGATGTATATAAAAAATAAGCTAAACTAATGGGCTAGACTATATGCTCTGGTTAACAGAGGGTGGACAATAGCGTCCAATATTCTGAATCTATTAAAATTCTAGTTTAAGAGAGGCTTGAGAATGCTCAATATATGATTTTTGCAGAAAAAAGTTAGAGTTCTTCGTGCCGAATGGAATTGTACAAGCAGAAAAAATGCTGCATATACATTCACGACACTCGAGAGAAAGTTTCAGGGCTTGCTTCTAATGAGTGAAAATATTCTCGTATGACAATATGTAGATGTTATGTCTTCAGATTTTATTACCATTAAAATACGTAAAGTTTATTTCTTGATATATTGTATTTTTTCTTAAATTTTTTTGATGAAATATTGATATAATGTATGATGTATCTCAAATATTTTAGATATACTTAGTCGCAAAGTTTAATGATATATAAATAATGCATTCAAAAGAGTACTTGTACACAATAAATGATAAAGGTAGGTGCTCATTGTTTGTCTTGAGAAGAAAATGTGCAATTGTGGGAGGTTTCAAGTAGATGAGATGCCATGTTCGCATGCATGAACTGTTATAAAGAAAGAATTTAGAAGAAGGTGCATTTTTCTCAGACTACTATAAACCAACAACATGAAAAGGATTAGAATATACCAAAACACATCTTGAAAAAAGTTATTTTGCCACCCATTTATAAAAGACTGCCCAAAAGTCCAAAATAGATAAGACATAAGCCATTCATAAAAACACTCTCAAAGAGCACCAATGCATGTGGAATATGTGGTCGTGTTGGTCATAATAGACGTACTTGTAAGTATAATCATATTTTGAAAATGATATAAATGATTTATTGTTATACATTTAGCGGTGTCGTTTTTTCTGATATATTGAGTTACATGTTTTCAGTGGATAATTTTGTTGTGAAACATTGTGTTAATTAATGCTAAATATTTTGTTTTGTATCTCATATTCACTCAATATATTGAAAACATTTCTTTGTTGATATTTTAGATACATTTAATATATCTTTATTTTTTGTGTTCAATTTGTTTTAAATATACAGTAGATACATTTGTATATTGTATTCTTGCGTCTTAAATAATATGTGTGTAGCTATATTATTTTTAGTTTGTATATTTGTAGGTGAAAAAATAATATAAAAACACTAAATTCACATGTAAAATGGATATATATTGTATCATAAAACAAAAGTCATATCTTTTGAAGTGATACATGATGAGGGAAATCAGGTGAATGCGTCACAACCCAAGCATAGAACCCGAACGCGACATGAGATCTAGAACCATGAGTGACTCCAAAATAACCCGTGGCATAGCATAGTTCCAACATAACATCAATTTATAAAGCATATTTGAGTGGAAGCTTAATGAAAAAATAACTAATCATTATGCATAAAGACATAGATGTTAAAAACATTGAGTCATAAGCTGAAACTACACTACACTGTCTGAAAACTTCTACTAATCTGATGAGCTGTTGTGACAAGTCCCTAGTTATCACCAAAGTCTGAAACTAAAATAATACTAAAATAAAGAAACATAACTCCCGTCCTCGGAAGATGAGGACTCACCACTGCTAGCTGATAAATTCTGGAACGTGTCTAATCGCGGGGCTGATTCTTAATATCTAAATCTATATCATAAAATAATATAGCACGTAGACTATGGATCAATACTTGGAATGTACTGAGTGTATGGAAAACGTAACTGAAATCGAGAACATACTGTAAATATGAGAAAAGATTGTACATAAAACATAGATGAATACATAAAATGAGGTAAACTATAATGACCCTATCGAGATGCATGAATATTGACATGGAATGCTAGTCTGAAACCATTTAATGAAATACAAGTAAAACTGATTTTTAGGGTCATGTACATGTATTGAAAACTGAATGTGTAACCATAAACTGAAAATTGTAACTAACACAAACTATATTGAAACTGAAAGTGAATTTGAATTATACTATGGGAGAGCTTATTAACCGAAAAACTCCAATATGAGCCTCATGAAGCCCAACCTATAACCCTGATTGGGAGGGTGTTTATATAATGCCAAGGGTAAGAACCATGACTGGCGTGACATAACTCATGAACTCAGGGAGACAATCTCAACTAACGACGACCCTTGTATGTTACCATTGAGGCAAGGAGACACTCTTACTAGCGAGGATCCCATATTCCTTAAGCTAAGGGAAACATTCTCTACTATCGAGAGTCCCTTATCCCATGGTGGCACATTGTTCTGAGACCTAGATGTGCTGGAACACCGGCCTGCTCGGTGCTAAGTACTACTCCCAACTGAACACGAGGATACATGCAAACTAATAATCCGAAGCTGATGTCCTAAGACTAGTCGGAACCACTTTATCTAACAAGGATCCTGAGTGCCTAAAGGACCATGAACATGCTAATACTGATGGCTCAAAACTGATGTTCTAAGACTAGTCAGAGCTACTTTCTAACTAGCAAGAGGCCTGAGAGTTTAAAGAGCCATAAACATACTGATCATACTGAATTCATGGAAATCATAAACTTAAATCATAGTGTAAATTATATGTACTGAAATCATGATAAAATCATATATTTCAAACGGACCATATTTTCGAAACAAGTGCTAAATCATGGTTGAGTCTTAGAATTCATGCTAATATCAAGTCATAGATATAAATCAGGAATTTGAGAGGGGAATTATGAACATACATATCTATTGATCATAATAAGCTTGAAAGACATGGCTAACATAAGAGACATCATATGTAGAATTGAAACCCTAAGACATGAATTTATAGGGAATTAAATTCGCTAGGATTTTTCCATAAATTGGGATACAAGGGTGAAAGAAAATCTTTATTGAAGTCCCATATACCTGGTTGAAGAATCCCCTTAAAGAACTTGAAGCTTGCTTCACCTTGGGAGGAACCATAGTTCTTGAGCCTTGCGAGGAGAAGGGAGAAGATGACCTACAGATGTTTTTGAAAAGAATGAGGGATTAGGCTAGGAAGATCCCTTTAATTCATCCGTTAGGAGTCCCAAAACGATATCACTTAGGAGTTTGAAGCATAGAATTTTACTAAAATACCCATAGATTCACTTTAAAAATCTATCCGTCAGTGGCAACGACCCACACTGTGAGTCGTTGTCTGACTTAACAACTCGTTAGAACAATCTGTTACTTCTGGAGCTAATTTGTTACTTTCTAATTCTTTAACCAACGACTAGACAGGATGACCAGTTATCACATACCATGAGTCGTTACATCCTTCATTGCTATTGGACCAATTCTTTTGATCCTTTCTAAACTCCACTAAACACCCTATTAGGATGATCCGTTACATTATGTAATGAGTCGTTACTTGACTTGTTGGTCTTGAGAAGTATGGACTGCTAGCTTATAACGAGGCATATAAAAGATCTTTGTTCCTCATAATAACTCGTTCCTTGAGTCGTCATGTGGTAAAATTTCTACTTTTCTGTTGGTTTCTTGCTTCAAGTCTGGGGTCCGATCTTAGAACTTTTGGGGTGTTGCATTATCTTCCCCTTGGGAATATTCATCCTCGAATGGAGACTAACACATTTGGAAAGATAGGGAAAGCGCTGCAATCCCAGAATTGAAAGCTAAACACTGAATGCTGATGGAGTGACTGACTCCGAAATGAGATTCATATAATGAATTGAATTCATGAAACATGCATACATACTAAGACATGAAAGGAGATGAAAGACATGAAACTGACACGGAACTAAGTAGAGTACTGAGAAGGAACTATTTCCTCAACTAGAAATGAGCCGGTAAGGATGGCATTATAAATCTCAAACCTACTTTCTGATATCTTAATATATGACATGATAACTGATTTGAATGAGAGTAAGACTTGTCTCAATTTAGCTTCCTAAGTAGCTCCTTCTATTGGCTAATTGCTCCATAAAACCTTCACTAAAACCACCTTCTTGTTTCCCCCAACTTATGAACCTGCCGGGTCAAGATTTCAACTAGAACCTTATCATAAAAGAGACGTCATTCTTACCAACACCTCCTCACCTCTTTTGGGTGAAACTTTGTCACGTCCGGAGTCTACACCCTGGACGTGACACGGTACTTAGGTCCATAAGTAACCCCAAGCTAACCCATGGCATTGCATACTACTGAAATTCTGAATAACTGGAAGAAATCTACAAGCGGAAGCTTGAAAACATAACTAATGAAAATATTTTAAATAACAAACATCTGATAACATACTGAATTACTAACTCTGTCTGAAAGCCATCTAAGAACTGATAAGTTGCTGGGACAAGCCTTTAGCTAACTCTAAATTCTGAACTAAAAAAATATCAAAATACAATAGTATGTAAAGAAACTCCGGCTCTCGGAGAATAAGAACTCCCACTGAACTCTGTTGATTTTCGCTGGAGAAGGATTACTGTCGATGCTGAGACTGAAAACCTATGCCTATATCATAAGACGATACAACATAGAGAGTATGCATCAGTACTTTGAATGTACTGAATAAGTGAGATATGAAGTAACTGCAAAAGATACTGAAAATTTGATAATACCATAAGTACTAGTAACTTTCCTGTCTGAAGGTCATTACACATATATGAATTCTGGAGGACTGAACTGAACTGGAGACTGTGACTGAACGGGGCTAAGCTGCACTGTATTATACTGTGGGAGAAACTATAACTGACATGTAACCACGTGAGCTAGACGTGGAGTCCGATGTATACCCCCATTAGAGAAGGCCCAATTTACCTTGCTAGGGTATAGTAACTGAGCTGGGTGGTCACTGTCTGATGCCCATTTGGGCTATAACCTATGGTGGCAATGTAGTTTTAGGAACCTGGGTACGCTGAACCCCGTCCCGCTGGCTGCTAAGTTCTATTCCCACTGGAATTCCTAATTTTTACTAACTAGGTTGATAGCTCGAAACTGATGTCCTAAGACTTAAGTCAGAACTACTTATCTGAAAGTGTTTCAAGAGTCTAAGGACTTGAAAGTAAATATGTTCCAAGACTCATTAGAGATGCTTTATCTGAAAGTGTCGTAACGGTCTAAGGAACAATTGACGAACTGATACTGGCACTACCGTGGTTAGTGAGTTCCTCAAGACTAAAGGTAGTCAAATTGATCAGCTGACACCCAGGGAAAATACTAAGCGCATTCAAAAATCTGGGAATACTAACTTCAAATTTAAATATGCATGCTGAGGAGTTTTGCTCAATAACATTCCATAAAATAAATATAACATTTTAGATGAGCTATTAAATTACACAAGAATTCAACCCAAGAATCATAATAAAATCGACAAGTTGGGAGGCATTTACAAGTCGAAAATATCATCTCAATTAAAACATGGTATTATACATGAAAACTTAAAAACATTGGGGAGATAAGGGATTTCAATAACTAAAGAGAAACCCTAGGTTATGATTTCTAGAATTCTTTAAGCTAGGGTTACTGAATAATTAGAGACACAAAGGTGGGAGGAAACCTTTGTTGAAGTCCCACATACCTGGAGAAGAAAACCCTTGAGGAGAAGCTTGAGAATTCTGAAGAAATTGAAAGCCCTAGCTTTTGGCTTCAGGTAATAACACTGAGTTCTACTGTGTTCTTTGAAAGTTTTGAGCGAGGAATGATGGAGGAATGTCGTGTATTCTCCTAAATTCTTGAATTTTTTTTCCCAAAACGACGTTGTTTAGAGACTAAAAGAGTGGAAATATACGAAATTATCCTTGGAAGAAAGTTCTGAAATATGATATTTCTGAGTCGCTGAACTTCTGATGGAACCGGTGACGGATCATCACAAGCCTAATGGTCCGTCATCTCCAACATCGAGCTTAAATAGAATTGCCCAAAAAATTACCCTAAGTGATGGTCCAAGTGACGGGTCGTCACTGGACTAACGAACCGTCGCGTTTACCATCACACTGAAACAAATGACCTGGAAATTTTTTCCTAGGTGACAGTTGCCATGAGGGGGCTTCACTCACTTGACGGTCCATCAACACCCCCGTCGCTCAAAAGCTGAAAGGGCTGGACCTCGACGGCATGAGTGAAAGTCCGTCGCCCGACTAACGACTGTCAACTCTACTTTCAGAGGCGTGATAGAACATCACACCCTCCGTCACTCCAACATAAGATATGCAATTTAGGTCCTTTTGCTGCAATATTTCACTCAGGAGTTCGAGGTATTACAATATCTATTCCTTGGGAACATTCGTCCTTGAATGGAGGCTGACTAGGCTGAAAGGGTAGGTAGGGAACTACAATACCAAAGTTGAGAGCTATAGATTGAAAACTAATGAAGTGACTGACCCTGGACTAAATTGTGTGACTGAATTGAATTCATAAACTGTAAACACATGTATAACATGATAGAAACTGATAGGCATGATCTTAACAAGAAACTGGATAGAGCGATAAGGAGGAAACTTGTACCTGAAGCTGAAACTGAGCCGGAAGGAAAGAGATGAGGGTACTTGGCTAATATATCTACTTCGGCTTTCGGCGTAGCTCCATCAACTAGCTGGTTCTTCCATAAAACCTTTACCGAAGTGACCTCCTCGTTTCTCAGTTTACGAACCTGACAGTCTAGAATATGAATAGGAACCTCTTCATAAGAGAGAATATCCGACTATCCTTTACACCCACACTCTCTAACGGTACAACTGAAGCCAGATCACTAATGTATTTCTTCAATAGAGACACATGGAAGACTAGGTGCACCGATGCTAACTCTGCAGGCAGTTCTAACTCATAAGCCATATTGCAAATGCATCTCAAGATTATGTAGGGACCAATATACCTGGGACTGAGCTTTCTTTTCTTCCCAAACCTCATCACCCCTTTCGTAGGTGAAATTTTAAGGTATACCCAATCATCCACAACAAACTCCAACTCCCTTGTCCTTACATTTTCATATGATTTCTGTCGGCTTTGAGTTGTTTTCAGCCGTTCCCTGATAAATTTGTCACGCCCCATAGCTGTGGGGAGGGCGCGACTAGCTCCCCATACCTGACTGACTGGGAAGTCGGCTGTATGACATCTGTAACTGTAACACTTAGGCCGTCCAAGCCACCTGTCACAATCAACTAGAGCACAAACTCGACCCATAATGTCTCAACAATACAGGGTAAACAACTGAAATGCAAACAAGGCTATGAATATGCTAAACTAAACAACAAAAAGACGACAAGGCCACAAACTGAATACTATTGTACACACTAAGTCCACAAAGCCTCTAAAGATTAAACTGACTGATGGTCGGAACAGAGCTCCGACCTACCCGTAACTGCATCTCAAAACTCTAACTGAAACTAAACCAGTATTAGCTCCAGAAAGAAAGGAGCATACCAACACATCCGCTAATCTCATGAACCGCTACTGCAACTGGCAATCCCGCCATCTACGTGCACCTGCGACACGAATGCAGGTCCCTAGGCGAAGGGACGTCAGTACGAATGAAATATACTGGTATGTAAAGCAGAAAACTGTAAACATGTAAGATAGCAATTATAACTGAGCCAAAAATAAGGAATAGTAACAACCTGGAATCCTGGAAACTGAAACCTGATAATTAGTCAATGTTGAAGTGCAAATGCAATCAAGTAATGCACAAGAAAAACTATAACTGTAATGTTGGCGGCCAACCGACCATAAAAACAACATAAAAATGCCTCCAACCAGTGTACCATACCAGGGTAAAATAAAATATCTCTAGCCGGTGTATCATACTGGGGTAAAAATAAAAATATCTCTAGCCGGTGTACCATACTAGGGTAAAAATAAAAATATCTCCAGCCGGTGTGTCATATGGGGGTAAAATAAAAACCTCTCCAGCCGGTGTGCCATACCGGGGTAAAAATAAAAATATTCTCAATCATAATCATGAATGGAGCTGATAAAGCTTAGACTGAGTCAATTTAACACATGTAGCATTGAAATGACAAATGCTTAATATGTGGCCGTAATAGGTCTCTTTCGTAACATATAAATGCAAGTGAGCTTATATACCATGTAAAATTAGCAAATATGCACATATATCACGAAAAGCTGTAAAATTATATACAAATATATCAACTCAGTGACTCGACGTACCTTCAGGAGGTTTATCCAACATAAGAATTTTAGTAGGCTTACAAGCAATGTCCTATAGATAGTCTTACCAATGTAACGTATCGCTTGAGTAGAAGCACATAGATTCCCATTTCTATACAATCCTTTGAAATATGGGAACTTAATATATAGACTGCCCATAGGGTAGTTCCTTTACATGTATCGACAACTATATATTAGAATTTCATTGCCAAACTTATCACGTCGATGAGCACATACAGTTCTCAATTCATCTGCCTTATTTGCAGGAAAACATGGGACTTATAACTTGGAGCTTGGATTTATTTGTCAAAACGCTTAACATATACGTAGAGCTGAGAGCTGAATTACAGACATACAACGTATGAGACTTCTGTATAACGTATAAACTCATATATAGTTAGCTGAGTGACCTCCAGGTGACTTCCTGGGATTAGAAGTTCTAAGCTTAATTGATCATTTTCATAGCTTGTGCTTATACTTACTTAGACATTAGGAACATTGGTACATGGGAGAATCTCTCCGCTGAATTTAGGAAATTCAAATGATAACT
>JACEIK010005087.1:81128-93451 GCA_018107945.1 Datura stramonium | reverse complement strand
TTCAAGCATGCTTATGATTATCATGATTTTAACTAGCCTATGAATCTCATGTATATTATCCTATGAGCACTATATATGTTTTGGAAGTAGTATTTAACACTGAGTAGACCCGGGGTCCAAGCATACCCCGAGTCTCAGAACTACGCGCCAACGTAGCCACGATGGGACCTCCATGATACTGTCCCCTTTGCCCAAATGGGCCCTCAGTTGTGATATCACATCTATTTCATGGTTCTACCCTTGGCAAGGTACGGATGCCTTCCCGACTAGGGGTTTATAGGTCGGGCTCCATGTGTGCTCATATGGGGTATGTTGGTTATAAGAATCTCACACTGTTCCTCATGTTTTATGTATGATTATAATTATATACTTTGGCTCAAGTCATGTTTCATAAAGCTTTTCTCTTATGATTATGATTATGGATGATTTATGAATGTTTTGGAAACCTTGAGCCTTATGTTTGCATTATAATATTTACGTTACGATCATGTTGTCCTATTTTTATGAACTTTTATGTATTTTAACTGTCCATTTTACTTACCTTGCATACTCGGTACATTCCACGTACTAACCGCATACTCTACGCTGTATCATCTCATGATACATGTCCGAGGGATCTTTTTCAGCAGCATCCTTACCCCCTGCTTTCCCACTCAGACCTGTCCAGCTAGCATTGGTGAGTCCTCATCCTCTGAGGACATTCAGTATCCGTAGTTGTTACATCTCTCTTAAGTTTCAGACTTGTCGGGTTAGTTGGAGGTTTTGTCCCATCAACCCATCAGATATGTTAGAGGCTTTCAGACTTCGCATAGTAATCAGCTTGTCATGTATCATGTTAATCCCGATTATGATGTTATGTTATATTTAGAATTCCCCTATATTTATTATGTTAAGTCTTCCGCTTTTATTGATTGAGTTAGATGTATGTTCATTCCATGGGCTGACTTGGAGTCTCTTGGGGCTCTTTGTCCCGTGTCTCGATCCAGGACTATGTATGGGTTGTGACAAACTTGGTATCAGAGCAATAGTTTTGATATGTCCTAGGGTGTCTGAAAGCCATGTTAAGTAGAGTCTTTTTCATGGGTGTGAAGCGCTCCACACTAATGACGAAGCGGCTACGAGAAGTTTAGGAAATGTTCCTTTCCTTCATGACTCTATCTCATGGTATGAGTTCGACTCTCTTCATTCCTCTAACTCGTGCTATACGCGTGTGTGGAAACATATCGTCTCAGAAAAACAATGGGAGTCATCCAGTCCCACCAACTCCGATGGATCCCATGCAAGTTACGGATACAAAACTCGGGGCCGCCCTCAGAGTGTTGATATGGGCCATGATCACCCAGCCTAACCAGATGACTATTGCATCAGTGAACCCTATTGGGGAGGCGACAGCTGCTAGGGTTCAAGAACTCGCGAAGAGGAACCCGTCTATGTTTGGTGATTCAAATATGGGTGGAGAGTTTAAGGGGAAAGAAAGGAGGAACAAGAGACTCAAGACCGAAAACCTCGAGAGTTCCCAGGAAGGGTCAAGTAGTGGGAGTTACTGTCAACCCCAGCATAGTTCTTTAGCTCAGGTTCGGGGATACAAGCCCCGGGTGAGGGAGATTACTTACCCAGTTTGCGGGCACTACGGGAAGAACCACCTAGGAAAGTGCTTGGTAGGTTCAAATGTTTGCTTCTATTGTGGCCAGCCCGGTCATAAACACAGATATTGCCCTTCAGCCAAGCGAGACAGCCAGAGAGGCCGTGCCCCAGCTATCAGGTCTGCAGCCTACCCATCTCAGCAGCACAGGTTACCAAGAGCAAGTACCAGTCAACTTTAGATAGTCTCAGGTATGTTATAACTCTTCATATCGAACCTACCATAATTGCTAGTTCCAAGAACTATTGTACAAGGTACAAGATCCCTTTGTGCATTTTAATATGAGATTTATTTCGTGAGTGGTAGGGAATGATTATAAGTATGAAATCTTCAACGATAGCTTTGGAGGTGAATGGGAATTCTGGATCTAGTGCTGTCACAACTCGAGATTACACCCGAACCGTAAACACGGAACAAGGAGCACCGAAAGACTCCAAGTCGACCCATGGAATGAGCATACATCTAAACTATTCACATGAAGCGTAAGTCTTAACATAAGAACATGAAATAAAGGAAATCATGACATGAAATAGAAAACACGATGACACAAGATTCATATATAAACGCTGACTACTACATACAGTCTGAAAAGCCTCTAGTCATAATAGCTGGGTTGGAGGGACAAGACCCCAACTAACCCGAACATACTAAAATTGAAAGAAAGATAGATTATGAACATAGGGCCCTCAAAACATGAGGACACGCCAACTAGAACTGAGGGGATGGTACCGAAAGCAAGCTAGAAGCAAGGCTGAGCCTGAGAACTGGATCCTGTATCATAAAATGATACAACATAGAAAGTATGTGGTCAGTACGTGGAATGTACTGAGTATGAAAGGTAAGTAAAACGGACATTTAAATCATATAAGAAATTCATAAATAATCATAAGAGTCGGACATCATGCTCTTATCGTAAATCATAATAACATATCTTATGACTCAAGGTTTTCAAAACATCCATGACATAAACATAATCATAATAATAATAGAAGATATTTAATTAACATGACCTGAGCAAAAATATATAATAATAACACACATATATCATGAGTAACAATGGGAGATTCTCTTGACCGACATACCCCATATGAGCACACATGAAGCCCGACTTGTAACCCTAGTCAGGAGGGTGTTCCTACATTGCCAAGGGTAGGAACCATGAAGGGTGTGATCACACATGGAAAGGGCCATTGGGCCAGGGACAAACATGAAAGGGTTCCAACATACCTACAGTGGCACGTAGTTCATGAGATTCGGGGCTTAAACTGAGCGCCGAACCTACTCGATGTTTGATACTACTCCCAAAACATATATAGTGCTCATAATAATACATACATGAGTTCACGGGCTAGCTAAATCATGATAATCGTAAACATGCTTGAACATACGTGAATTATCCATGACTTGAGGCCCGTGGGTCAGCCAAAAACATAATTCATGATTGATAAAATTCATGCATACTTGTAGATCATGCATATAACTTGAAATTCATAAGTTCGTAATAGATAACATAATAAGTTCATAAATAAATTCATAATTCATGCTGGGCTTATCAAAATACCAATGGATCAATGGATCATAAATCGATTCATCATGGGGCATGCATAATCAAACATAATTGTTCAGAAATTGAAAGTCAACAATATTAAAATCAATTTAAATCCCAAAAGATGATTAAAATCAGTAGATTATGATAAGATTTTAAAATCACAAGACCCATAGTTAAATCATTTAATTTTATATAAATCAATTACAAAACCCCATGAGTTCTTTTGATACTATATAAATAAAATCATAGAGTAGGAGCATAGGTGTGGAAGGATCCACCCATTAATGACCTTACGTACTTGGAAATACTGATACTTAATCTCCCTTGAAAGCCCAAGATGAAATTTACAGAAATTGGGGAAGAACACCTTGAATCACCTTCTAGACTCATCTCTATACTCTTGCATGCATGAATGGGGCCTAACATGGACTAATCCCCCTTAAAAGACCCTATTCAGACCTTGAAACGACATAGTTTAGGCCTTAGGAATTTAGGAGTTACGAAAACACCCTTACTAAAAATGCAGAAAATTCTTGGTTGCCAGTCCCCACGAGGGACCTCATGAATCATTGCTTGGGGGCACGACTCGTGGCCTGGATCCGTCATGCTCACTGCCCAAACTCCCCAGGGGACCCCACGAGGGACTCCATGAATTGTGGTAGCTGACCACGACTCGTGGTCACCACCCGTGATTCCCACTGCCCAACATCTTGATCGACCATGCAATCCAAGCCACGGGTGACCTCACGAGTCGTGAGGTCTGACCACGACTCGTGGTCACCATTCGTGGCTTTCATTTCCCTCTCCCCTTTTGCCAACTGGTCCACCTAGGCCACGAGAGACCTAACGATTCATGTGGCCCGACCACGACTCGTGGTCATGCCCGTGGTCTCACCCCAAGACTTAGCTGTGCCCTGCTTGACCACGAGTCACTCCACGACTCGTGGTCACCCCTCACGACCCACCTTATGGGTCGTTTTGTGACCTAGTGCAAAATTCCAGTTTTTCTCCGTTTTGACTCTCTGGTTTGATCCTTGGGTCCCCGGGGTATAGCAATATCTTCCTCTTGGGAAAATTCATCCTCGAATGTTAGAAACATGCAGAAAACTCAAAAACAAGCAATCACCATATATAAATACTAATCATTTAAGCTGAAAACTAACGGATGGACTACCTACGAAAAGAACTACATTGCTGAACTAAATTCAGACACCACATACACATGCCATATCCTAAAACAAACTTGTACGCATGAACGGGAACATGAAAACTAATTAGAGATTTAGGGCAGAAACTGATACCTTAAACTGAAACTGAGCTGGTAGAGAACAGGTGTGGGTATTTAGCCATCATATCTGCTTCGGCTTCCCACGCAGCTCCTTGAACATGCTGATTTCTCCACAATACTTTAACTGAAGCTACTTCCTTGTTCCTTAGATTACGGACTTGACGATCTAAGATTTTCACCAAAATTTCTTCACAACTGAGGTTACCCTTTACGCCAACGCTGCCCATTGGAACCAAGCACTTTTTCAAAAGTGACACATGAAACACAGGATGAATCGAAGATAACTCCGAGGGCAAGTCCAACTCATACGCCACCTTACCAACTCTCCTCACAACCCTGTAGGGGCCAACATAGCGGGGACTGAGTTTCCCCTTTTTCCCAAATCGCATGACTCCCTTCATGGGAGATACCTTTAGAAATTCCCAATCATCCACATCAAACTCCAAGTCTCTTCTCCTCACATCGGCATATGATTTATGAAGATTCTGAGTAGTTTTCAACCGGTCCCTTATCAACTGAACCTTCACCATCGCCTCGTGAACCTAATCTGGCCCTATCATAGCTGCCTCACCAATCTCAAACCATCTGATGGGAGATCTACACCTCCGCCCATAGAGGGCCTCGAATGGTGCCATTTGGATACTAGAGTGATAACTGTTATTATAGGCAAACTCGATTAAGGGTAAATGATCGCCCCAACTACCTTTAAAATCCATAACACATGCCATCAACATATCCTCAAGAGTCTAGATTGTTCGCTCGGCTTGTCCATCCTTTTGCGGATGAAAGGCGGTGCTCATCTTGACTTGAGTCCCAAGTCCCTTCTAAAAAGACCGCCAGAACTGGGAGATAAACTGAGTACCTTGGTCTGATATAATAGACAAGGGAACTCCATGAAGTTGAACCAAATCCCAAATATACAGTTTGGCATAGTCATCTGCTGAATCCTTGGTCTTGACCGATAAAAAATGGGCAGCCTTAGTTAACTTGTCTACCACCACCCAAATGGAATCATAGTGTCGTCGAGTACGAGGTAGGCCTGTAATGAAATCCATATTAATCTTTTCCCACTTCCAAGTGGGGACACTAATATCCTGAAGTACGCCTCCCGGTATTTGCTACTCGACCTTCACTTGTTGACAGTTAGGACATTTGGCTACGAACTCTACGATATCGTTCTTCATACCATCTCACTAATAGATTTCCCACTAGTCCCGGTACATCTTCGTGGATCCCGGGTGGATAGAATATCTGGTACCATGTGCTTCATGCAATATCTGAACCCTTAAATTATTGATGTCTGAAACACATAGTCGACCCTGGTATCATAGTACACCATCTCCCCCTTGGGAGAAAACCTCCACCTTCTGACTCCGCACTGCTTCCTTCAGCTTCCTCAAGATCAGATCCTCATCTTGTTTATATTTGACATCAACCACCAAGGACGATTCTGACCCATTCTACATAACGCTGACGCCATCGATTGAGTCGATCAATCTAAGTCCCAATCTTGCGAGTCGGTAAACATCCTTAACTAACTCTTTCTTTCGCTCATCCACGTGGGACACACTCTCCATAGAGAGCCTACTAAGTGTATCCGCCACCACATTAGCCTTGCCTGGGTGGTAAAGAACACTCATATTGCAGTCCTTCAATAACTCCAACCACCTCCTTTGCCGAAGATTGAGATCCTTCTCTGTGAACACATATTGCAAGCTCTTGTGATCCGTGAACACATCTACGTGGACCCCATACAAATAATTCCGCCAAATCTTCAATGCAAACACCACTGCGGCCAACTTGAGATCATGGGTCAGGTAATTCTTTTCGTGAACCTTTAACTGTCGAGAGGCATATGCTATCACCTTGCCACAATGCATCAACACACATCCCTGTCCAGCTCTCGAATCATCACAATACACAACAAAGCCATCCGTACCCTCGGGTAAGGTCAACACTGGGGCCAAAGTGAGTCGGTCTTCAATTCCTGGAAGCTTTCCTCACAAGCCTCCGACCATTGGAACTTTACCTTCTTCTGAGTCAACTTGGTCAAAGGTGTCGCAATAGCTGAGAAACCCTCAACAAATCTCCGGTAGTAACCTGCTAGGCCCAAGAAACTCTGAATTTCTGAAGGATTCACCAGTCTGGGCCAATTCTTCACCGCTTCAATTTTCTATAAATCTACCTTAATGCCCTCACCTGAAACCACATGGCCTAGAAATGCCACCGAGTCCAACCAAAACTCACATTTGCTGAATTTTGCATATAACTGACAATCCTTGAGGACCTGAAGCACTATACGAAAGTAATTAGCATGCTTCTCCTCGCTCCGAGAGTATAAGGATATCATCGATGAAAATGATCACGAACATGTCTAGATATGGCTTGAACACCCTGTTCATAAAATCCATAAAGGATGCAGGAGCATTGGTTAGTCCAAATGACATAACTACAAACTCATAATGGCCATACCGAGTTCTGAAGGCTGTCTTTGGAGTATCACACTCCCGAACTCTGAGATGGTGATATCCGGACCTGAGATCTATCTTCGAGAAACACCTGGCACCCTGGAGCTGGTCAAATAAATCATCAATCCTGGGTAAGGGGTACCTGTTCTTGATGGTGACCTTATTAATTTGTCGATAATCAATACACATTCGAAGGGACCCATCCTTCTTCCGAACAAATAGAACCGGTGCACCCCATGGAGACTTGCTCGTTCTAATGAAACCCTTATCCAAAAAGTCCTTCAACTGTTCCTTTAACTCTTTTAACTCAGCTGGAGTCATCTTGTAAGGAGGAATAGAGATAGGATGCGTACCGGGCAATACATCAATTCTGAAATAAATTTCCCTTTCCGAAGGAATACCTGGCAAATCATCAGGACAAACCTCCAGATACTCACACACCACTGGAACTGACTGAATAGTCGGGGTCTCGGACTCCACATCCTTAACCCTAACTAGGTGGTACGTGCAACCCTAGAGATCATTTTCCTAGCCTTAAGATATGAGATGAACCGACCAGCTGGTACAGCTGAATTACCCTTCCATTCCAAAATTTACTCACCTAGAAACCGGAATTCCATCGCACGGGTCCTACAATTAATTGACGCATAACATGCAAACAACCAATCCATACCCAAGATGATATCAAAGTCAGTCATGGCCAACTCTACTAAGTCTGTGGAGGTAACCTTATGCAACACTGTGATGGGACACCCTCTATAAACCCTCTTAGCTACCACTGATTCACCAATTGGAGTAGATACGGAGAATGGTTCTGACAGAATTTTAGGACTAACTCCAAAACTACTAGCAGTATAAGGGGTCACAAATGACAAAGTAGTTCCTGGATCTAACAATTCATAAGCATCAATATGGAAGACTTGCAACATACCCGTGACCACATTTAGAGAAGCCTCCTGCTCCTGGCGAGGCACGATGGCATAAAACCTGTTTTGGCGCTAACCACCTGCTGAACTAATGGAGGCACCTTGCTAAAGGGGTCGTTCTCCTGGAGCGGTAGAACTGGCTGCAGGGAAATCTCTAATCCTGTGCCCGGGTTTTCCACACCCGAAACAAGCATCCGCACCGATTAGGAACCTCCAGTGATGATTTTTGCCGCATCTTGCACAAGCTGGGAAAGTGCGCTCCACCTGCATGTTACCATGATCCCTCCAGCCTGAAGCCCTGCTCCTCTAGTCTCCCCTGAACCTGGATGGCGTGCTGGCCGATGATGGAGCTGGAGCAATGGACCTGTGCTGGGTCTGCTGACGCGGTCCACCTCCTGACCTGGCCTAAGAAACCCTATAGCTATCGGTCCTAGCCCTCTTGGCCTCTCTCTGGATCCTNAATTGGGAGTGAACTTGAAGCATTAATCACTGAGCATGCAGACTAAGACAATGATATCAGTTCCAGTTTTGATGTTGGGAAAGCACCAACTTCTCATGCATTGCCTTCTCATGCTGCTCATAGCGTAATTTCCAGTTATGCAGTTTCTAGGTAACTGCAGAAGAGGCTTTTACTGTTGATATTGGTTGGTCACAATCAGATTGTCTATTAATATTGATACTGCGTTTGGTTTTTTGAGGACTTGTTTTATGCTAGACATTATTACTGTCCATCTTCAAACTCTTTTCAGGGACTAATGTGGCTTTTGGTTGAAATTTTTCAAAAAACCTGAGTTCACAATTGTTTTCAAGTTCTTGCAAACCATCTGTATTCTCATGGCTATCTGATCATAAAAAAATCTAATGCTATGAGGAGTTGAAGGACAAATAGGAAAAACCATCGAGTGCGCTGCAACAATGGAGTATATATTTTTTATTGTTTTTTTAGAAGGTTTTTCAACTTGCTGTTATTTTCAAGGTTTAGGACTAAAATGATCATTTTTTCCACACATTAAGGACTATTTCAATTACGTGGTATATATGAATAACTAGAAGTAATTCTTTTTTGTATACATTAAGGACCATGTCAATTACGTGATGTATATGAAGGACTAAAATAATCCGACCCCATACATTAAGGACCAATTGATCATTTTAGAGTCCACYGGCTGTCGAGAAACCCGCTTGTCAACTTGAATTTTTACAAGAAACCCCATTGTCAACTTGAATGTTTACAAGAATCTCCAATCCAAGTGTTTTAATTTGTCAATCCTAGGAAATATGAGTGACATAAGTTATTTCTTATAAACATTCGAGAAGTAATACAAATTCACTAGCCATGGTTCTTCAACCTCCCGCCCCCGGGCTGGATTTGCGTATGTTAACCATTGCATGATATTCTAGCATCATTTCAGTTCATATTCTTTGCTAATAGAAGAGAGGGAAACTGAACACATATAATGGTGCCTAAAGAACTAAAACAGTCTGTGCTCTTAGCCACAGAACATGTCCGTCGTTTTAATTTGATAGTTGTACCAAAACGCCCCGGTGAGTGAGGAGGTGTGAGAGATTCACACTGAGGTAGGGCTGAAAAAGTATTAGGGAGAAGTGATCAGGCAGGACATGACAATCCTTTAACTTATCAAGGACATGATCCTTGATAGGAGAGTATGGTGGTCGAGGAATGTTGTAGAAAGCTAGTAGTAAATAGTTTGGCCATCAGCTAAACTAATGTTTCATCTACTCGAGTTCAAAATCATTCGCAAGCTAATATCAGAAAGGGAAACTTATAGACAGTTTTTGTTCTTAGCTACAGAACATGTCTGAAGTTTTCATTTGATAGTTTGTACCAAAGTCCTTCAACTTAAACTGATGTTTGATCTATCAGTTCTCCAAATTACAAGCTCACACCAAGTTGCAGGTCAGTGAAAATGACTCGATTTAGAGGATGCGCTCCCGCTTTTGACATATCCAAGTTAGCATCCAGCTCTTCATCTTATTCCCAAACGACGCTCTTCTGCAACAATGGAACAGAACAACCTATTAGAGCTTAAAGGAATCCTTGTTTTCTAGGCGAACCATACAACAACGACATACCCCCGTATAATCCTACAAGCAGGCTCTGGGGAGAGTGGGATGTACGCAGCCTTACCCTTGCCTTGTGAAGATAGATAGACTGTTTTTTATAGACCCTCGACTTTTTGGCGAACCATATGCATCCTTAAATAAGAAGTGGCAGTAAACATTACACATACATGTCGTCCCCCCTTATGATCTGAAGACCTAACACAAGTTGCTGCACACCTTCCTCACACCAAGCACAATGATGCAAATAAACCACAAAATAATCGGAAAAGGAAGGACAAAAGGAATCCTTTTAAACTTTTTTGGGTTATAAGCACAGGAAAAAGGAAATCTTAATGTGAAAAAACGCCAGTATAGCATGAATCTCTAGTTAGCAAACACAATTTCAGTCATATCCATGCATCTTGTTTCACATCTACTTCTATGATACCCGATTTTCAGATAAAGCAGAATACAAGATGTAATCTCACTCTTCAAGTGTTAGATTATGAAACCATGAGGGAGTTTCTTAAATGCAGTGAACAACTAAATGAATTGTTCCCAGTAACACTGGAACTTATAGTGGATAGTAGTAAGGTACCATTAGTCGTCAATCCTGATTAACAAGACGGCACAGGTGCTAGTGATTTTAGATACATCTCCGAATTCTTGTGGAATTATCCCTGCAGTTAATGTGCAATAAAAAGATATTCTGAAGTAACTAGATACTATAGTACTAGCATTCATATGATAAAACATACTAGTGAAATGGTTATATCCAAGGGCCAAGACCTGCAGATTAGTTAATCTTCCAATTTCACTACTTGGTCCATCAAACTCATTTCCTGATAAAGCCAATATTTGAAGTTCTCAACAATTTGACAAGCTTCGAGGCATATGGCCACTGAGCTTGTTTCTGGATAGATAAAGCTCTTCGATTATTGGGAGATGATTGCATAAACCATTGGGAAGATTTCCTGATAAGCTATTGTTTGTAAATGCAATGACTTGGATTCTAGAAATATTGAAAATTGTGAATGGTATAGAACCCGTAAGTTGATTATGTTTTATGGACAGCCAGTTCATGTTGTGAAGATTGCCAATCTCTTCCGGGATTTTTCCTTGAAGTAAATTGTCAGGGAGTACTAAAGTCTCCAAACTTGAGGCATCCGATATAGAAGAAGGGATGGAACTGGTATAACTATTATTTCCAAGATTTTAAACTTGAAGTTGCTGTTAAAACCCGAACCAAGAAGGAACCTCCTCTCTGAGGTAGTTGAAGCTTAAATCAAGAAACTTAAGCCGATGCAAGCATGCCATTTCTTGAGGCAAATTTCCATGGAAATTGTTGCTTTCCAAGTCAAGAAAAACATAAATGTGAGGTTTTCAACATCTTGTGGAATTCTGCCTATAAGAGTCATGTTGAAAAGATTCAAATACTTCACCCTCTGGTAACGATAGCCACAAGTGACTCAAATCCAATGACAAGCAGAAGTAGCGGGAGACCAGCTTTCATCCAAGAAGCGAAAGAGTCCGAAATGATTTGGGATTTCATGGAAAGAAGAGCTAATTGATCAGTGGTAATTTTGGTATAAGTCATGGCTGAACTAGCCGTAGCATAGTCAACCAACAAGGGTGTTAAGATAAAAAATGTGAAGGCTTTCTCCATAAGAGCAAAAATTAGTAGGATAATGGTGTGGCTAGTAACATGTGGTTTTGAGACTTTAAATAATGATGAGATCTCCTTTTATTCTTCATGATTTTTTAAAGGGAAAAGGGGGGCGCGCGCATATATATATATATATACATACTCGTCATTTAACAAATAATGTATATATACCCTCGTCGTCTAACAAATTATGCATATTTACCTTTTTCGTGAACATAATGAATTCAAAAAATTCTACATCTGATTTTTAATTTCAAAATTGTCATGTGACTTTAAAAAATATTACCACATCCATTTATTTACCCTATGGACCCAACCCAATTTAAAAAAATTGAATCACTATCTTATTCAGACTCGGTTCAAATTCATTTTATGACTGAGTAATATGCACCATTTGTTAGACAACGGGTATATATGGACCACTTTTTAACGAGAAATATATCCGCTTTAAATCACAAAATTGAGGGGTATTTGCTCTTTTTCCCTTTTTAAAATTTCTTTTTTGGGAGACTTCTCTTTCAAATCTTTTTTAGAGTAAACTTTTCCTTCATTCATTTTATCACCTCAATATAACTATTATGTATGAATCTTGAATTGAACTTGAAAAAAAGAGATTTTTATCGCAACAAAATTTAATAGGGCAAGTTCTTGAACTTAAACATTAAATTAGATTCATGATTATATTTATACATAATCTTCTTGTTTAATTATTTGATAGAT
>JACEIK010005087.1:0-72636 GCA_018107945.1 Datura stramonium | reverse complement strand
CTACTTATAATATAATATGATGTTATAATATAAACGGATGGTTCACACGCTTCACAATAGGTAAATTAATTATATTTTTTATGATCATTCACATTGCTTTTCGAGAAATTAGAAGGAGAAGATAAGAGAGCTTTGAAATTAATGGCTTAATTATTCCTTCAAGTTAACGTGATAAATAATTATTACAATGAACTTAAATAAGAAAAGAAATTACAAAGAATATTACATAATCTCTTAATTACCTAATTACAGGGATTTGGAAATATTCTCATATTTATACTATCTAATTATATCATATTTAACACTCCCCTCAAGTTGGACCATATAAGTTAGATGCTCTTAGTTTGCCATAAATATAGTCAATTCTGAATTCTCTGAGTGATTTTGTGAAAAAATATTTTTTAATTTATCTTTTAAGTTAAAAAAAACTCATGGCGATGTATTCAAACTTAACCTTCTCTCGAATGAAGTGACAATGTATCTCAATGTGCTTCGTTTTTTCATGAAACACAATACTATAAGTGATATGTAGTGCAACTTGGTTATCACAAATTAATTTCATTGGTTCAAATCCTCCTACGTCAATTCTTGACAAAGTTGTCCTAATCATATAAGCTCACACATTACTAATGTCATAGCTAAATACTCCGCTCTGCGCTTGATCTAAACATGCCATCTTATTTTTTTCTTTTTCAAGATATTAGATTTCCTCCAATTAGAATATGATAACTTGAAATTAACCACCTATCAAAAGGAGATTTTGCCCAATCTACACCAGAATATCCAACAATGTGGTTGTGTCCCTTGTCTATATATAATAAACCTTATTCTCAAGACCTTTTGATATGTAATAGAATGCAATGATTTTCATTCCAATGACTATCACGAGGTGATTGCAGAAACTGGCTACTTATACTAATTGCAAATGAGGTATTTGGTTGTGTGATCGTAAGATAGTTGAGTTTGACAACAAGTCCCTATATTTGTTGGGATCTTTTAGAGGCTCCCCTTGTCCTGAAATAAACTTAGTATTTGGATCCATGAGAGTGTCAACATGTTTGAAATCAAACATACCAAAGTCTTTCAAAATGTCTAAGATATATTTTATTTGGGTAATAGCAATACCATTGCCAGACTGTGTCACTCTAATGTCTAGAAAGTTTTTTTCAGCTTGCCTAAATCCTTAGTCTGCAAGTGACTTGAAAGGTGTTAAGCAATACCTTCATGATCATCACTTGTGATAACAATATCATCAACATAAACAATTAAAAGAATATGTTTTCCTTGATATGAATGCCTATAGCATACGAAATGATCAACTTCTGTTTGATCATTTCAAATTATTGGACAACATCTCAAAAATAATTAAAACATGCTCCATGAGACTAATTGAGATCATAAAGGGATCGACATATTCTAAGACTAGTCCAGACTCTCCCTGAGCAACAAATTACGATGGTTTCTCTATATAACCTCTTCAACAAGTTATCCATCAAAGAATACATTTTTATGTTCAGTTAAAAAAGAGTCAATGATTCATTATTGCCATAACTATGAGAAGATGGATAAACATAATCTTGATTCTTGGCAGTTGATGAGAAAGTATATACATAGTTAATGTCATAAATCTGAGTGTATCCCTTAACAATCAATCTTTCTTTGGGACCATCAATAGCTTTATTCGAACTTATCTTAACTGTGACAACCAACATTGATTTTGCCTTCAAGTAAAGGAACAAGCTCCCAAGTATCATTATCATGCAAAGCAATCATTTCCTCAATCAAAGACTGAAACCAACCTGGATGAATTAGTGTTTTTGCCAGAGCCTTGAAAACTTTGTCAATTGATAAGATAGTAATGAAGGCTTGATATGAAGGTGACAGACGATGATAAATTAAATAAGTATAAATGGGAGTTTAATTGACAATAGTTCTAGTGCCTTTGCGAATAGCAATGGAATAATCATTTGATGAGTGCTCGATTGAAGAAGAGAACATTGTTGGAGCAGATAATGAGTGACCATGAATGCTTTGCATACCTGTATTTCAGAGTTAGAAACACTAACTAGATTAGAAAGCTCAAAAGGATATTGAGGTCATCAAGAATAGACCTTAAGAGACGAAGGTGGAGCTGGGGTGGAACAATTAGAATTGAAAGAACTGTTGATATGAACTTTTGATATTTCGTATTAGGAGAAAAATACAAAGAAGTCTAGAAAAAAATTATTTGTAGAGATCAAGTACTTATTGGTAGAGGGATTAAAGCATTTTTAACCTTCTATAGATGAGAATATCCAAGAAGGATGTATTTAAAATTCTTATGCTGAAATTTATCTTTTTCAGGAGTAAGATTATGAATAAAACATGTGCAACCAAACATACGTGGAGGAAAGAGGAACAAATTCTGATATGGATAGAGGATTAAGTGTGGAATCTTGTACTACAAAATATATTAAGGAATACGTTTGATTAAATAACAACCGATAATAACAACATCATCCCAAAAACGTAAAGGGACATTGTTGTGAATGAACAATTTATATACAAGCTGTTTTAGTTAGATGTTTGTTTTTTTGCTCATCAACTCTATTTTGTTGAAGATTTTGTGCATAAGAAAACAAGTGATATATGCCTTATGATGACATAAAAAGAGAAAGAAGTAGAGAAATATTCTCGAACATTAAATACTGATTAACTTCTTAATGAAAATACCAAATTGATTTTGAATTTAGCATAAGAGTTCTGAAAGATAGAGAACAATTCAAATCTATTTCTTATTAAAATTAACGATGTGCACCGAACATAGTCATCAACAAAAGTCACAAAATAATAAAAGCCTAAAGAAAGAATTGGCATGACTTGGACCCTATATGTATGAATGAACAATTTCAAACATAGAGGTGACTAATTATTGACACACTTTGAAAAAGAGAACGAGTGTGCTCCTCAAGATGAAACAATTCACATTTTAATAAAGATAAATTGGGAATGATCTTCTATAGTTTCAAGAGACTCATATGACCCAATTGACCATGGAGCAATTCAGAGAAAGTAGCTAAAGTGATAACAACATGTGGTGTTGTGATGGATAGAGACTACAGTCCCTGAGACTCATGTCTTTTTTCAATCATCCGTCTCATAGTTCGATCCTTCACAAAAATAGAATAATCAAGGAAGGTTACAACACAATTTAGATGTTTGGTTAATTTGCTGATAAAAATAAGATTAATGGATATTCAGGTGCAAAAAAATCTGATTTGATTCCGATAATTGAAAAACTGACTTAATTAATTTGATTTTCTTTTAGTGAAAAATCGGCTAGCTATCTTGATAAAGAATATGTTTAGCAATTGAAGTTCAAAAAATTGGCATTGTACAATCATATCCAACAAAAATCAATGAGATAAGAGGAGATCTTGAAGATTTGTTTCCTAATCTCACGCTTAAAATATGTATCCCCTCCCAAAAATAGCTATTTTCATCACATTTCAGAAAAAAGCAGAAGCAAAAATTAGAAAAAGAAGGAAAAAACAAATCTCAGCTTTCTTCTTCTTACTATTATTAAATTAAACGACTGTAAGTAGATGTGGTTGGAAATATCTGGACAATGCAATATACAAAATATGAAAAAGATTAGAAGTGGTTTGCACTTACTTTAAGTAAAAAAAAAAAACCTAAAAAACACCTCTACGACATGTATATATCATATTGTGTATCATGTATATTACATAATGAACGTCACTGCGATATATGTATATTACATTGTATATTATGTATATGACACAGATTTTCTTGGATACGATGATATACAAGATATATAGGAGATAAGCAAATATAGTGTGATATACACATGATGGCATGGGGATACACAGTAGAGTCATCCTAAATTTCAAGTTTTAAATCTAAAATTCATGGGAAATACGCACCAAATAGTCTTCAAACGCCTCCAAAATTGAAAATTCAAACTCCTTAAGATGTTTTCAACAGAATTAATATCATTTAATTAAAATAAATTACAAATATACAGATAAAAAAAAATCAAATTTTATGACATTTTAAAATTTTTATTTGCATGAAGAGATTTGGCAACCTTCTTCGATGCATACTTCTATCTCAAAGTTAATTCGTATCTTTAAGGAAATTGTTGAAAAATTCAACTGAATGTAGCGACCTAAAATAACCCCAAAAATTTTCAACCTAAAGAGTGTTTGTTAGACGGGTATAATGATAGAGAGTTTTGTGAAGAAAAATTAAGAGATTTGGATAAAAATCTTTGGTAGAGAGAGAATTTAAAATCTATGATATTTTTCATTATAAAATATCAAATTTTTAACTTGAAAATTGTGAATATGGACTATCGAGTGTCAATTTCATTAACCTGAATTATTTTATGCCATTTAGTGGCCTAAGTTATCAATCTTACCTAGTTAAGCCCAATTTCGATGGAATCTATAATCAAATTGATTTGATTAAATATATCGAGTTCAATTTATATACTTTGATAATATGTAATTTTTTACACTTTCATATTAAGATAACTTGTAACAATACATTGGTTAACTATAACAAAGTAAAATGAATAATAAGTGTAATATGATAATCTATAAAGTAAAATAAATAAGTTGTTATAATCGGTTAAGGTATAATGATAGTGTGTATTTTATTTTATTTTTGGATAATTCTCATAAATAATTTTAGTTTGGATGCGTAATTATGGCTTGACTATAGTTTGGGTAATTTATCCGTAAGTAATAATTGTTTGAGATCTCCTAATCTCTCTCGATCTCTTTCCTCCTCCCCCCCCTCTCGCTCTCCCTTCTCAAGCCATTGTATTCATTATATTCATACGAATATAGTTTTGTCGGCGAATACGGTTTAAGTGTATACTAAAGATAAACAACAAACATATAGAGGATTGTATTTATTGCACTCTCTCTTCTTATGTATATTCTTAATGCTCTTACGTCGCTGTATTAAATTCACTTAATTTCGTTTGTGATGCTTTTACTCTAATTTTACTTGTATTCGATTTGTCTTTTATATACCTTGTGTTTTATTCATTTATTGTATTAATTATTATTAGTTTGTATCGCTTTTGTATTTTCGCTCTAATGGTTTTGTCAACACATACAATCTTGATGGATACGGTCGAGGAATAGGTTGTATGTGTTCATTAATCAATGAATCTGGTTTGGATATATACGAGGATACAAACACGAGAAAATATTTGGAGTGTATCTGAGGATACGAGCAACGAAGAAATATAAGAGGAGTATATTATTTTCCCTCTAATTTCATTTGTGCTTGGTGGTTCTTTGTATGCGGTTACATGATGCATTCGCTCTTGTATCCTTGGATACGCAAAAAAACTTGTATTTATTCACTCTGAATTCACTTGTATTTATTAGCTCTTGTATACTGCAAAAAATTTGGAGGTGCAAAACCAAAGGGAAAAAATATAAATTTAGAGATTTGCCCGAAAATTTCTCCCTCAAAATATAAATCAGTCGAAAAAAAAATTCAGCAAGGGGCAAGAAGTAGGAGATATTTTCTTATTGCTATTAATCACAAGTGTAGGCTACGGAAATAGTAATTATTTTAAAATTTAACTACAAATAATGATTATTTTAAACATTAACCACTAATGATAAATACACAACATAAATTTGAAATATTATGTAAAATTCATATTTTTAGTGTAGTGTATATAAGTAAAATTTAAATACTTTTGACATTGACTTGTATGTTAAAGTTCCATTGCATATATATAGAAAAATTTGTAATCGCTATTTTTGAACGTCGAGTAAATTCACTTCTACGCTATATCTCAGAGTCACACGGGATGTCCCAAATAAAATAAAATTAGAAGTATAATTTGTATATTTATAATACAATTCCCATGTGGAAATATCTCTCATGAGATTGTTGATTTGTCGCCGTCTGACGAATGAAAATACAAAGTTAACTTTAACTTTTCTTTTTTTCCTTCATTTTTTGTTTATCCATTTTTTTTTGAGGTATTTGTTTATCCATAAATTTGATTTCAAAAATTTGGAAATTATTTCACTATGAAGTTTGAAGTTTTTTTAAAAAAAAAAAAGATTTAACATATTTTCAAATATTTATTCAGCGAATAAGTGATAATTTCTTGCTCAGAAAATCTTTCATTGGATTTAGATTAGATTTTTATTTATTAAATCATCATGATTATAATAAAAAATTTAATTTAAATGTGTTTTTAAAATTTTAATTTTAATTTAAATTTTTCTAAAATATCTACAAGGTATCCAAATGCCTCACCTCATAAGTATTTTGGTTAGATATTTGTTTCTACAATGCCACAAAGGGATGGATGGATAATCAAATAACAGATATTTTTATGTTGCCCCTTTCATCTAGAAATTGCTCATGCAATAAATTAAAGTGTGCATTTCATCTACTCACTTTTTTCTTCTTTCTTTTTCTTTCTTTTTCTTTCTTTTTGCTTTTGTTTTATTGTGATGTCTCATTTGTTTCCACTTGCACTAGTTGGCATAGTCCATGACATGACACACCCCAAAATATCTAGAACTCAAGTTTAGGATTTTTTTGTGGCACTTCATTACGTTTTAATTTATTTGTGTGTTTTATTTATTAATTCAGTAGTTTTTTTAAAAAAAATAAAAATATTTTTAATTTTTTTAATTTTTTTAATTTTTTTAATTTTTTTATCTTTTTTGATTTTTTTAATATTTTTATATTATAACATATTTAAAAAAATAATAATATAAATTAACGAAGAGAATATTTAATATTTAGTACGGGCTCACATTATATTACCAATCAAAGTTTGTATAGCCCTAAAATACAAAGCTAGAGCTAAGTCTGTCTTCTCTTCGTTTCAAAATAAGTGGTACATTTTTGATTTTGTTTCAAAATAAGTGGTCATTTTACGTAATCAAGAAGACATTAGTGATATTCTTTCAATTTCTTTCTTTATTTAAATGAGAATTTTACATAATCAAGAAAATATTAAAAAATTACATTGATCTTTCAAGATATTTATAAGGGATAAGTAGATACAAATATATTTTCTTTTTAGAATATAAATAATTTTTTTAAGAGGTGTCACATTAAAAAACAGCTTATTTTAAAAATAGGGGTATATTTTTTTATTTTTCTTGGCCAAAGAAGTGCCCTATGAGTAAGGGAGTTTGACCTACTTGGCTGTTAGCTATGATGCCAAAAGTTAATTGAAGTCAAAAGGGTAATGCATGGCTTTGGAGAAATTAAAATTAGCTACAAATTTTACGATGTTAATTTCTACTTTTCTCGATTTTTTAGTGCGATAAGACTTGTACATCTATTAAGAAAAAATTAATTTGGATGGTAATTTGACTATTATAACCCTTTATTAAATTTTTGAAAACATACCATAATAATTCTTTTTTTCACATTTTAGAATGACTTTAAATACTAAGGGTAAAATTAATAAGCATGGTCAATTATCGCTTGAATTTGAAACTAACAAGTATTTTAGTATCACCAACAAATAAATATGTTTTTGGTCTACTTGCTTGTCTTAAAGTCGTTACAATGTGGAAAAGATTATTATTGTATGTTTCGAAAAAATTATGAGGTTATATTAGTCAAATTACCATCCGTATTAATTTTTTCTTAATGAATAGTGCAAATCTTATTCTAAAAATTAAAATAAAACGAGAGGGAGTAGTAAAAAAGAAACCCTTTCGAAAAGAGCTTGAGTATGTAATATTAGCTAGTTAGTGAAACGATAGTTTATTATAACAATAATTGGTAATTCATTTGGAAGGATTTGGATGATCAATAGTATAAAGGCCCGAGACTCGAAAAGAGTTATTTTTAGTACATCGGGGTAGAGGAAGAGGAAAACGATAGAAAAGATTACAAGATAAAAATTAAAAAAAAAAAAACCTTACCAATTAAATAAAAATTTGAACAGGCAAATCGAATGATGAAATTTCTGGAATCATAAACTGAAAACTCCTATCAGAGACAAATATAGAAAACTTTTCTAGCAGTATAAATCGAATAAATTTTGCGGAGATAATTATTTAATTTTAAATTTATTATATAAAATTATATTTTTATTTTTTAATTATATAAAAGTCGTTTCAACTTTAATGGTCCGTAAGCACCAAAAGATTAGGTTTATCAAGGTAGATCTAAACTTTGATAGATCAAGATCTTCTCAAATAAAACCAAATTTGTTTTGTTTTTAAATGCAAGACAGCTGAGAAAAAATTTGAGCACTACAGCTACTTATCAAAGTGGATATAATAAGACATAAAGTAGGACTAGTCAGACTTGTCATTTTTCTTTGAATTATAAATTAGGCAGAAGATATGTCGTTGTCATTGTTGTTTCAGCTGCAGCGACATGCATGTGTATGTGTAGGAAAAAAAGCCTTAGATTTTGGGCGATTTGTTTTAATCGATCATCTGAACATATAATATAATGATTGTATTTGTTTTTATGATAGAAAGACGTGAAGAATACGGATTAATTAGGATAACGAGTTAGTAGGTGTTATTGTTTTGCCTTCTTCTTCGGTGGCCACAGTATTGTTTTTATAGTTTTAACATGCTTTTGATTTATTGTTTACTATACGTTATTTATACATGCTCTCGATTGTTCGTTGTATTATTGGCGTGTAGTTTTTGCTTTGTTACTAGTTTGTTGTTTTAATTTGTTGTGTCTGTTGTTTCTTTATCTTTTATTCTCTTTTGGGACTATTTTTCTAGAAGCTGAGAATACATCGAGAAGCAGGCTTACCTGCTGCAGAGTAAAGGTAGAAAGCCACGTGTATTACATACTTCCTTTGTGTGGGACTACATTTAGATTGTTATTATTATGTACGTTATTATTTTCAAACGATTATAATTACAAAAAATAAGTTAATTATTTAAAAATATGTCCTTAATTATTTTTAATTATACGCATCAACATCGATTTAAGGCAATTGGATGGATGAGTAGTGGACCAGCTCAACAGCTCATGTTTATGTAAGGTGGAATCCAGCAGATGTTCTTATGGTCCCTTACCTCCTTTACTTGTCAATTCTTGTAGGTTTCTTGGGTCGGCGGACGCTTTCTTTTTAATAAAAATAAATAAATAAATAATCCATGAAATTGAGATATTGAAGGAAAAAAAAAGAATTTGAAGTTGTACTTATCATATGGAGATCTCTATTATATGCCTAAAAGACTATCAATTGGTACTGCTGGGTTACATTTAAATGTTTCAATTTGTTTGTTTTAGTTATTTTTTGAACAGTCAAAAAAAATATTTTTTTTAATTATAGTTGTAAGTATATTGAATTTATTAACTATTGTAATTTGTAGTATTTTTTTATATAATATCTAAATATATATGTAGGTTTTATTTAATTCTTTTAAAAAAAAATTGTGTTTGAATTCACGTGGAAAATCCCTTATTGAAATAGTTAGCCAAGTCAGTAGTCTTTTTTTTTATGCGATGTGAAATTACGATTGGGGAGGAATAATATCAATCACTTGAAGTTCCTCCGATGCATTTATTATGGAACAAGAAGTGAAGGTATCGGAAAAGTAAACTCCTACTTATTTATGAAGCGTTAGTTGAATTTAATGATTTTCGTACTTTAAATCGAAGTCAAATAAATTAAAAGCAGGTTGAGAGTAATTCCTTAACTTTATCCCTTTTTCAATTTGCTCATCAAATTAAAGAGAAGATATGAAAGGGAAGTGTGGACCAAAGTTCAACATGTCGAGGACGTTTGCATGCTTAGAATTGGAAAATGAAAAGAGTTGAAGAGACTTATTTGTAGATCACGTTTCAAATTTGAATTCCTCCCTCAGTCGCCATATTTTACTCATCTTTTCCTATAAAATTGATGAAATTGACCTATGATTGCTCTCCTTTCTCCTCTTTTTTTTGGAGTTTTGGAAAAACTCGTAATTACTATTCTTTGCATGCCTGGCGAGTAGATTTATGTCGCTATTTTGGTGCACATAACTCCAAACAGATATAATGAGTGTGAGCAACTTTCACTTGTTAGGAGTAGAGAGCTGAAAGAACTCTTTGTATAGGTTGGGTTGTTCTGGACTTTTAGAGTAGAAGTTGAAAAAGAGCTCTTCGTATAGGTTGGATTTTTAAGGCTTTCACTTTCCCAGTCAAAAACAAGACTTACGGATAACAATCAAATCTTAATAGAGACAAGGGTATTAGAAATAATTCCTTAATTATTCTCATTAAAATAAACGTATATATACAAAATCAAAGGGCGTGATATGTGTGCCTAATTCTAAGGATTGATTAGCATGATATGTGCCTAAATATATTTACATATATCTATCGCCCCTTGAGTGAAGCTGGAGGTTGTCGGTTTCTTGGTATCCATGAAAATCTTAAAATAGAACTTCGCGGTAGACCGCGGTAAAGATATGCAACGTCACGATATCGGGAAGGTATGAAAACCGCGGGCGACCCGCTGACGGCACCGATACAAATTGAATGTCCATCTCAATATGTTTGAGTGCGTTGATGTTATTTGGATTGCAGATAAGTAAATAGAACTAACATTATCACAATAAACAAAGTGTAGCTTGTTTAATCGGACAATCTAACACGAAAAGCAAATTTCACCCAACCAGCATGATTCGGATACTACATTTGCCACACCACTGTACCAACCCCCGGCAGCATCTTGAAAGAGTGAGTTGTCTCTTAGAAGACAAAGAAATCAAATTATCACCAAAATACGCAATAACTTGAGAGGTAGATCGTCTCATGTCAGGACAACCCACCCCGATCGACATCAGTATAAAAGCAAGGATGAAAGCAGGATGAGTAGAGATGGAGACCAAAACTGGTCGAAATTATTACCTTGAATATGCGGATAATGCGTTTTGAGGGCTTATATGATCAACTCTCGGATCATGCATATGTAAACACAACATTGTTGACATAACAAATATCCGGTCGGGTGAATGTAAGATATTGAAGAGCACCAAGCAAGACTCACATATAAAGACGGATCCTCATAGGAGTACTAGAGTGTATAACCTTATCCTTTGTGTCAACGGGGTAGGAAGTGACACGAAGACATTAAAACGCTCGGTGTTGCTAGGCATACTTGCGTTGTGAAAGGAACACTTTCACCTTATGTCGAGCGCAATGCCAAGAAAATAATTTAAAGGACCAAGATCCTTCATAGAAAACTACGGCAGAAGCTTCCTGAATAGGCAGGCCCGGAGAGCATTAGAAGATGCGTGAGAATAATATCATCAACATAAATCAAAATATATATTATATCCACGACCCTTCATGATAAATAAATAACGAATTATCACACTTGCTATTAAGAAACCAAAGGGAAATGACATAATCAGCAAATCGCTTATACCAAGCTCGGGGTGCCTGTTTGAGTCCATCTGATGACTTACGTAACAAACGTACATAATGTCTGGATAAGTACGATCCAGATACCCGATGGTTGATGCATATACACTATTTCTTGTAGCTCACATGAAGAAGGCATTTTTAACATCAACTGATGAATGGGCCATGTCTTTGACGGAGAGAGAAAGAAGCTGTGTGAATGGTAGCGAGGTTTCACTTGGATTAAATGTTTCACCACAATCAATGCCAGCACTGGCGGGTTTTCCCGTCACCTACTGAGCCCGGACTTTATGCCTCTCAAAAACACCATCGAGATTTTTCTTTATGAGCCAAAATCCACATGGGACGAATAACAGGTACATTAGGTGGACGGGGCACCAAGCTCCGCGTCTTATTTTTAATAAGAGCATTATATTCATCGTCCATGGACAACTTCCAATTCAGGTCACGAAGGGCCTGCTGGAGTTACGTGGTAGTGGGGACCGTGCTTGTGAAGTAGCATATGCATGGTCATATTTTCTATTAGGTTTATAAATACTGTTGGCTTAACGTGACCATGGTGGGCCAATTGGTGGGCGAGGAATTTGATGTTTGGGTAGGATGTGTGGGGAGAGTAGGAGAATTTGGGTTGTGGGCGTGAGTGGGCTCGTAGGGTAAGGACCGGTCATTAGAAAGGTAGAGGTTTGGAGCCGTTTGTAGGCGAGTAGAAGGAGAAGAATTCCGATTTCGTAAGTGATGCAATGTATATGGTGAAATATCATCACATAAAAAATCATAAGTAGAAACGAAGGAGTATGCAATTGTGCAAACACGTACTTTCATCAAACACCACATGTTGGAGACAAATTATAATCTTATTTGAGAACAAGTCATAGCATTTATAGCCACACCGGTGATTTGGAGGATATCCCAAAAGACACATGGAGTTGAACGAGGATGCAACTTATTGATGGTTGTAGATGAAGAGGATAACACAAGCGCTAGCTTGAGATGTGAGTAAGATGGAACTAGATGATAAAGAATTTGAAGTGGAGATATATTTCCCAAAAGCTTGCTTGGAAGCACATTAAGAAGATAGATAGTCATTTATGTCGCATGATATAAAAACTAAGGCGGAAGGCATGAGCTAAAAAGAGTACGAGTAATATTATTTATAGAGCCAAGATTTTTCATTCGCTTTACCATTTGAGGCAGTATGAGGACAAAAAAGACGGAAATACATGCCATTTGTTTTACAAAACTCCCCAAAAGGGCCATTGTCAAACTTCCTCTCGTTATCATTGCACATTCTTAATATTATGTTCAAAGTGGGTGAGAATATGAGCTTTAAAAGCTAAAGAATTTGTCAAACACATCGATTTCTTGGAAACGCTGGAAAAAGTCCACGAGAAAATTATAATCATCTAAGAAAACAACATAATATTTATGCCACATAGAACTCAAAATAGGAGATGTCCAAAGATCACTATGAATAATATCAAATGGCATAATAAGTACTTGATTTTGAAGAAACAAATGGCAACTTAATATGTTTTCAAAGACACGAATCGACAAATGCTAGAACTTGAATGACGATTACAATCAATCTTTTATTTAGCCTAAGAACATCTAAAACGGAAGCACCGGATGACCCAAACGATCGTACCAAAGAGTAGGTGAAATGGCTGCAAAGGTAGAGTGGAGGGCTTAATTGTTGATGGAAGAGGTAAGAGGATAGGTCGCCCCCAGGCTATCACGTCTCACTATTGGCTTCCGTGCGAAAATCCTTCCTGAGAAAACCACTAAAGGATCAAACTCAGCGTCACATAATTATCGGTGAGTAAACGTACGGGCGAGAAATGAGGTTTTTAATGATTTTGGGAGCATGAAGAACATTGTTTAGGGACAAGGAGAGTTATGATTGGTAAGAGCGTGTGATCATAACCATGAATTGGAATAATATGACCATTACCCCGCGATGCTTCCCTTTATTATGATTACTCAAATTAAAATAAGACGGAGACCACCATTGGAGAAAGTCGTATGAGAAGTAGCTCAGGTGTCCATGTACCATACGATGGGGGATTTAACGACATAGTATGCATCACGAGTATATATTTGTTGGTGCATATGTAGTGATTTGCCAGTTTAGTTGAACCATGAGCTGTTGTGGTCGTGGCTCGAAGACTTCATTTCTTCTGCTTTACCACTTGTTACTTCATTGGACACGTTGAGCCCACCTTTGTGTTGGATATGGGCAGGTGGAGTGGCCCGTGTGGCATCTGACCACTGAGGAAAATTAGGCCACGGTTGTGACCCCCACTTCTTGTTGTCATAAAAGAATTTCTTTGAGCCGGATTGTTGCATTTGTCCACCCAGAGCACCACCACCACCGTGAGGCCCGACCTGCGTCCCCGCGGGACTGCGCCACGGAGACCACTTACGCCCCAGCGAGAATTCTTGCAGAGTTCTTGATATTTGCTTCCAGCGATGATTAGAATGGTTGAATGAGAGGATGGATAACTTGAATCCTCGTACTCCAATCCAGGCGACCACTGTAGTGGACTCAGAGCCTACGGCCTCGCCGCTAAGCGGGGCCTCTTAAAGTCAACGTCGATCGGGCTTGATAGAATGGAGGTAAGGGTCACTTTGTCGAATCAAGATACCAACACCTAGATATGCTCTCGTGAGACACGAAACGAGTTGAATAACAAGTTGACCCCACATCCGTCTCCAGTCGAGCATTCTTTAATTGATCGGCAAGAGACTTGAGGCAGACCTGATATGCCAGAAATGTTGGAAAATTCTCCCTCTTTGTATTGGAAAATTCGACTTCCCGAGTTACCACGGAAATTTTGTTGTTATCTTGGAAAATATCACGAGTCGATTCAAGCTTATGAGTCGTAGCATCGGGTTCGATAATAGTATGCAAGAGATCATTAGAGATTGTAGCATAAATCCATGAAAGAGCAGTAGCATCAAGAGTCGACCATAATTCCTTTTCATCTCGGTCGAAGGAACCTTCTCTTTGCCCACACACGGCGGAATAATATGATGAAGGACACTTATGAGAACGTGCGGTGATTTTGAAGAGTTAGCCCGTATGAGTATTGGACATTCTCCATTTCTGGAAATTGATGGAGATATGGTTACGAATGTTCGAAACCACAAGTGCAGAATGAAAAGTGCTCTTGTTATCGACATGGTGGACGGAAGAAAGGAATAGAAGAAGAGTCGAGAAGAAGAAGAAGGCTAGGGAGCTTTGCGGAAGGAAGAAAATGATCGTTTTTTCCTAGAAATGCGATACCATATTGAAATAATTCTTCAATGATTCTCATTAAGATAAACGTATATATCTGAAAACGAGCATGATAGCCATGTATAGTCCCAGGGATGCGGTTAGCATGATATGTGTCACAGTGCAGGAATCGGATTAGCGTGATATTATTATCACAAATATATTTACATATATTTAACAAGGGATCGAGACTATAGAGTCTAATTAAAAAGAAGTCGGGCTTTCTTTTTCAATTCGCTAAACAAACTCACTCCTATACAATAACTCGTAATCCATACGGAAAATGTAAACCACCGCTGCTATGAGCGATCGACAAACAATTGAAAAGATTGTTATTAACAAAGGAATCAATTCCAAATCTTACATAGAATATCACTCGCTCAATCAGCTCGGTCAATTCCGCGCGGGTTACAATATATAAATTTATTGGTTGGAACGTACATACATGACAGACATGACAGGAAGAAATGAAATTCTGTCAAACGGATACTCGAGTCCATTAGGAAGACAAATTTTCCACTTGCGTGTGCTTATCGGATAGCGTATTGATGAGATTAACAACGCACAGGTTAATAATGTAAAAATTGTTATATATATAAATTAATAGTGCATAAATTATAATGCAAATATTACAAAGTGATACGAAACAATAATGCAAATTTATAATCCATGAATTGAAATGTAGAGATTAAAATAACGTTTTTAATTGAAATGTAGAGATTAAAATGACGTTTTTTTTACTTTTATACAAAAAATATTATTTTGTATATAATAATTATTTTTAATAAAATTCATTATTTTAATTTATGTGTTATTGAATTTTAATATTTTTATCTCACCTTCTAAACAACTTATAAATTCATACAAAAACTCATGTATGTAATGCTACATAGGCAACACAAATTCCAACCAAACAATACGATGGATATACGGTCCACAAATCCTAACCTTTTCAAAAGGTAACCAAACATTGATTGTATACTAATGTGAATTATTATTTTTGTATATGAGAAAATAACAACAATAACAGGTCAGTATAATCCTACAAGTAAGATTTGAACGAGTAAAATATCGTAGATCTTTTACTCTGCATTCGAGTAAAAGCTATTATTAAAAAGATAAATTAAACAAAATATAAAATTATTCATAAATAATACGATTTAAGTCCGCTAGGAGAAAAAAATTCATATATCCTTTAAGTGTATTACATCCGTAGTAACAAAACCTCTTTATAATTGTATTCTTTATTTGTGAAAAATCGGTGTTAATTTATTTCTTTCTAAAAAGGTCAAATCGTGTTGATCGATTGTAGACCTTCAAAAATATCTCAATTTTTAATTCATAGATCTACATTTTAAATATCTCATAAATTCATGAGATATTCCTGAAGACTCAAGCAACAATCAAATATTATTTTTAAAAATTGGGTCAAATTTATTCTTATTTAGATCAAATCATATGAGAGTTAAGTAAATATACATTAGAATAAAATAAAACTCTTGGCATTTATGGCGAGTGAAAAAAAGTTTGGAAAAAAATTCAAAAATAGAGACTGATTTTATATCGTAATGTTTATTAGTAAACTCTTTGTTTAGATGTATAAAATAGTCTTAAAATGTCAATAAAATGCCAGAAATTACAGATAAAATTTAAATGTTGTTCTTTAAAAAAAGACACAAAGGAGTCAATATAGAACATGCAACAACTTATTTGAGTTTTCTTTTTCCATATCCATCTCCAAACACGATTATTTTTAAAAATTTATAAATATTGTTTTGATTTTTTTAATCAAATGTAATAAAAGAAAATTTCGACTGAAAATTAACAAAAGAAAATTCTTCCTTACTCATTTAGGAGATACAGTGTAATTTTTTTGCATTTATCATGACTTTTTTTTGATTATAACTATTTATTATGATTTTTTGGTTATAACTATCTTAGATTACAACCTTCTGTACAGTACTTTGTTTGCTTCAAATGCTATTTGACGGTTTACATTTATCAAATCTTATGTGAAGATATATATATTTTACTGCAGAAAAATTTTGATTTACTTCATTAACTGCATCCTGCCTTAAAATAATTTTTTATGTTTATCTATGCATTCTAGATCATTATATGTTTTTAAAAAATTTCAACTTTTAAATAATCACATCATTATTTCCTTTTTTAATTTTTTAAATTTATAATTTATCAATTTATAAATTTATTTTAATTGTTTTCACCCTTCATGGTTTGAAAATTCAAATTTTTTTAATTTTTTTAATTTTTTTAATTTTTTTAATTTTTTTAATTTTTTTAATTTTTTTAATTTTTTTAATTTTTTTAATTTTTTTAATTTTTTTAATTTTTTTAATTTTTTTAATTTTTTTAATTTTTTTAATTTTTTTATATTAAGTTTAAAGTACTAATATTAGGTGAAACAAGATAAAAAAAAATTATATTAATAAATAAAATAATAATATTACTAATAATTGGAATGAATATTCCTAATGAACTCTTAAATTTAAGGGTGTAGATGACAGTACCTTACCACTGATTCTTCGTTGGTAGAAGTGATGTTGGGTTCCCAAGTAGAAACTTGGCCAATGAAATTCAAATAATAGCTAATAAATAATAATTTATTTTTAACTTTGGTATTAATGCAAAGATTAAAGAGCTGCTGTATGGCTTTGGCTCATGTTCAAATAGTATGTGTTTACTCCTCCTCTTTGGTGATGTTTGCCACTAATTATGGAGTCGTTAAGTAGTTGATTAGAGTTATGCAGATATTAGTAATGTAGAGATTAGTTATAAAAATATTATGTGTTTATTTTATGCATATATTAGTGATAGAAGGGTTTAATTATTCATATATTAGTTTATACATGTAGCGAGAGATTGTTTGGTAGTGGTTTAGGTATGAGTTATGCATGTATTGAGTCTGCATAAATAATACCATACTAGGTATTTGGTTAGGAAGTAAGTTATTTATGTATAAAATTAATCTGAGTTTGATGTGCAATTTAGAAACACCGCATAGCTAATGCGTGTATAAGTTATAAGAGAATTCATGTATTATTTTATGTATGGATAGAATGTGGAATAGTAATACGTAAATATGAAACCTCACGCTAACTCTTCTTGCATTAAATAATACATAAATTTGTTCATAATTTATATATGTATTAGTTATGTGCGTTTTTCTAAATTACAAACTAAATATTGTAGTAGTAATTTTATACATGAATAACTTGCATCCTAACCAGCTACCGAATGTGATATTAGTTATGCATCACTTAATGCATAAATAACTTGCTTTCATTACTAGCCTTAAGCATTTCAGGAATCGTTTAGTTATGCAAATATTAATAATACGAGAATTAGTTATGAGAGAATCATGTATTATCTTATGCATAAATTAATTATGCTGGGTTTAGTTATTCATGTATTAGTTATTCAACCTTCTATCACGTATAAAATAATACTATGTAAAATTCCTCTTAATTTTACACATGTATTAGTTATGGGCTCTATAAATTTGTAAACCAAATACTATATTAATGTATAATTTACTTCTCAACCCAAGTATAAAAAACGTGATATTAGTTATGCACATTTAAATCTTGAATAACTTGCTTCATTATTAACTACCAAACGACCCTCTAAATATACTTACAAATACATAGATAAATTAAAAGAAGATATATATAAACTAATTTGACCAACATAAATTTAACCGTCATGCTATTAATTTTTATAATTTAAACAAATAAAAAATAAAAAAGGCTGCTTCCATGGTTGATGCCAGCTGAAATGCATTTTCCCATTATTCAGACTTTCCCCCACAACTGCAAAGTATTAAAGTTAGTTCAGCAAATTAGAAAACTTTTCTTTCTGCACAATCTCACAGATTTGTGTCTTTTTGTTGCTTGGAATTTTCTACTTCCGTTAATATGCTTAAAAAAGATACCCTCTTTATTTATTTATATGATTAAATTTGATAAAAAAATTATTAAATAAATGAAATTCAAATTTATATTATAAATTAATATAACTAAAATATATTAAAATATTTTTAAAAAATTAAAAATTAAAATATTATTAAAAAATATTTTTTTAAACGAACTAAAAGATGAAATGGAAGTACAAACTATAAAGGAGATCTTTTAAAAACCTGCCAACATTCTGTACACTTTATTTTTACATTTCTGTTCTAATACATCGCTATTCATTTAATACAATAAATCAAGTAATAAAAAAAATAATATCACAGGCATTATTAATACATCATATATTCAATAATATTTTTATACATCCTATCATCGACTCCTAAGTACACAAGTGTCTGCCACTACACTCTTCAAGTAAATCATTTGTTTTTGTATTTAAATTTTTAAAAAAAAGGAGGGAGGGTATATTACCCCTCAACTGTCGTTAAAGCGGATATACACTCTCATTAATAAATGATGTATATATCTTATCGCTATCTACCAAATTATGCATAATTACCCTTTTCATACGATAGATCTATATTTACTAGATTAAAGAAATATTTTTTAGAGCGGTTGCCCAATTTAAAAATATCACATGACTTTAAAACTTTACTTTACTCATTTATTTTTAATCCCTTTAGGCAGGCCAAATTAAAAAAAATCTAATCCTTTCTTCTACTCGATTATAAGATGGATTTGAGTCGGATCTTAATAAAGAATTGTGTGTGTGTTTTTTAGTTGGGTTGGATCTAGATCAGATTTGAAGGGTTTAAGAAAATAGGTGAAGCCATTATTTATAGCCACATGCCATTTTTTGCACTTAATGGAGCTCACGAATATGAATAGTGGACCTAAGGTGTTAAGTGCGTTGTTTTTATTAAGATTTAAGTAACACATTTCATTTAAATAAGTCTCAATCATTAAGATTTGAAACGAGTCTTAATATTATTAAGAGGTATATTTGTGTGGATAATTTTGCATCACCTTGTCCATTACCACCAGCGACCACCATTAACCATTGCTATTGTCAATCCACGACCATTAAATACATTTACTATCGGCAGTTTGTCAACCACTATTAAGATTTGCGACCAATCGACATCATGACAACCACTGACAACCATCACTCTTGTCGATCCTTCTTTTGTTAGTTGTTACTACACATATCTGCCTTAATTATTCTAGTTATATTCCACTTTGCCATCATCTCACATCCATAAGGTAATCCTCAGCGCCTCTCCCATCACTCACGTCACTCCTACCACCACTTGCGATCAATCCTACTACCAATAACCTTCACCATCGCAAATATGTTTATCAGCCGTATGCAAATACGTGCGTCAATCACAGCATTAACCCCGGCCCGTCGCCGCCGACCTGGCCAAACTCACAACATCGACTGACTTCGCATGCTGACTATCCCACGCAGTCGCCAGCTATTACTAACATAAAAAATTTAACCCTGCACGTGCGGTATCACCATCGACCGCTAGCTCTGACATCAAGCCAACCTTCAGTCATCATGACCGCCATACCCAATGACGCGTCGCCAAATCACGTTAGTCTTCCTGGCCTTGACCGCCCTCCCATTATCATAACTATAAACACAACATTACCCAGCAATGTCGCCACCACGATTACTAGCCACTTAACACGATGCATTACAACGACCACCACTACAAAACCATCTCCCACAATCAATAGCGAACATAAAATTTTTATTTTTTTAATCAAATAATAAATTTATTTTTATTACATTATTTTATTATTATTTTTTATTTAAATAAATATATTTAATATATTTATAAATAAATAAAGTAACTGTCATTCGAGATGTTGAAAAATAAATAGTCGATTTCAAATCTGAGGCAAACGTCAACATCGTTTAGATACGTCTGTTGATTCGGATATCTTAATTTTAATGAAAACAAACGAGGCCTTATAAAATCTAATAATTTTAAGCAAATATTATATTTATCTTATAAAATTTATTGAATATATATAAATTATTAATTTTAAAATATATAATTTTTAAAAATTAAATTAATAATTAATTTTGATTTAAACTTGAAATATTAATTCCCCTTATAGTGTGACAAGTAAGACATCGTGATCACAATTCACAAGGCGTATATGTCTGGACAAGTTGGATGCATCAAATTCAAGATATATGTATATTCATTACCAAGAATTTGGTGTTTAACAATTAATAGTTTGTCTTATTTTCTGCAACTCAAGTAAGAAATTTTATTTATTTTTATACTATTAGTTGTTTTAATTACTAGGTATGCAAATAATTATTTCAAAATATTTACTGATTTTAAAATTCAAGAAATAATTGATCATATTACTGATTAAATTAGCAAATCTTGAAGTCGTTAAAATGTGAAAAGAATTAATATTGTATGTTTAGAAAAAGTTAATAGGGTTATATTCGAATTCACTTGAAACTAGAAGTTGTTTAAAATGAGCATTAAAGAAATACAGAAAGAAAAATAATAGATAGAGCAAAGCATGTCAAAACAACATATGAAGAAAAGTAATATAATACATAAAGTTAGAAATAATAGATAATATCAGGCTACACCAAATAATATCTTTATAGAGCAATACTACAATTCTTTATTATGGGTAGAATTTGGTAAAGCGACACCGTCTACTGCACGTTAAGCGCCATTATAGTCGGTATTACCGCGGCCTTATCTAGATCATGTGCTTGATAAGTTATTATATCGTATCTTTATCTGATGCATTTTCAGTAATGCTTTTCAAGATCTAATTATACCGTTTCACAGGAAACATGCACCTCACCTCGAGCATCGAAGTGACCCAGGATGGGCCAGTAGCTCGCGGCTAAGCACCAAAACCAAGTGGGTCCATTATATTTCTTCCGTGCGGCGTTGGCCCCGGACAGCGTAAGATGTACCTACGTATACTTTTAGTCCACAATATCCCAAGTTTATAAATTCACCATTCCACACTCTTTTTCCACTCACACACTCAATTCATCCCCAAATTCCACCTTCACTTTCCTCCCTCTTAAACCCCCCAATTGCTACTTTCAACAAAACATTCTTCTTGCAATTTCTCCAACATTGAATGTGCCAAATTGCAAGTTTAAGTTCAAGTCGAAATTATTGTTGTTGTGAAAAAGAAGGAAATGGAGAACAATCAGTATTATGCACCGCCACATGTGGACGCATCAAGGCCGTCGCTAGGATTTCCATTGGGCACTGCTGTCCTTTTGATTGTCATTTTTAGCTTGAGCGGCATATTCTCTTGTTGCTACCATTGGGACAAGCTCCGCTCTCTCCGCCGCTCTTTTGCTGATCTCGAATCCGGCCTCGATCCTTCTTCTTTGAAACATAAGCAAACCTACGTGTAAGTTTTTCTTTTTCTAAGATTCATCACAATTCATAATCTAAGCTAGCGTTTGGCCATTAAATTTTGAAAGTAAGTTTTAAAAAATTATCTTTAAATATTTATTTGGCCAATGAAATTTGAATTTAATTTTGAGAATTTTACTTCAAGTTTTTGAGGCTTGTACTTGCAAAATTTAAATCCTTTTCAGAATAAGCTTCTTCAAACTTCAAACATGACTAAAATCTTCAAGTTTAAGTTTAAAATCTATAAGCAAATGAGAGATCGGTAGATGCAGAAACTTTAATGAATTTAATTTTTAAAAGCAATTAAAAAATATAAAAAAACTAAAAAAAATAAAAAAAATATGAAATTTTGATTTTTTTAATATTTTTATTCCTATTTTAATAAAAATTTTAAGGTTAAATTTATTTCGCTGTCGCAAATATTGAGTTAGCCGAATCGATGTCTCAAAGACGCATCTGCTCGTATATAAGACACCAACTAAGCAGAAACGAATTCGAGATTTAAGAAAAATATTTACATTTTCAAATCATTATAAAGTAATTATTGATAAATATGCATGGATTAGTAACTTGATTTTAAAAAAAATTACATTATTAATATGTCTGACTTAAATTCAATTTAATTGTTTATTAATTACTCTGTTTTATTTATTTCTTTTTTCCAGAATTGGAAACAAGCCAGAAACTAATTTGCCAATAGTTTTGATGCCGGGTGATGAAGTACCGGGAATTCATAGCAATGCCGTGTCCATGTCAGTTTCCGACGCCGGAAAAAGTTGTTGATGAGTTGCAGAAATTGCCGCCGCCGTTGCCTTCGCCGCCAAGCCGCCGCGAACGGTGGCCGCAGTACCTTTTATTAGTTAAGAAAAAAAAAGCTTTCAATTTTTTTTAGGACTTTGGCCAAGGGTGTATAGGTGTAATTTAGCGTATAGAGTTGTAGTTCTATCAAATCTGACTTTTTTTTTTACTTGTGAATACTAATAAAATTTGAACAATTCCATTTTTACTTTATCTACCCTCCCTCTTTCCGCTCGGTACTTATTTTAGAATCGATTAATTTAGATTTCTCAAATTCTATTTTGGAGTAGTTTTTTATTTCTAAGATAGCTTTATATTGAGCTGTTTCGAACTGGTAAGTATTTATTTATTCCATTACAATAGTATGTGATGATTTAAAAAAAAGAAAAAAGAAAAGGAATACTCCATTAATTAGAGTATAATATTAGAAAATAAAAAATTCATCAATTATACTTTTAAGTATTAATGATAAAACATGTTAAACTAAGTGTTATAAATAAATTAAAATAAAAAGGTAAGCATAACATTAATATTTGATAGTAATATAGTTCTAAAAGTGGGTTGAAATACAACATAATTCTTAAAAGATAAAGGGTCTAATTTATTCCTGAATTATGCGAAATAAAATATACTTGATAGTAATATAATTTTAAGAAACACATATTTTGGTTAATCGAAAATTAAATATACTTCATCAAATATCAGAATATATCTATATATAATTTAGAGACGAAAAATATTACTTATTGCTAACTAATATATATAACTACAAAATCAATTGAGTGATAAAATTAGGAGGGAATATTAGATTCCAAATATATGAAGGTAGGAAACTGAATGATCCTTTGGGTATATGCCTAATTTGCCATTTTGTATATTAATTAATAAGCAAATTGCTGTGATGGAATTTGTTAGCACAAAATATTTCCCCAAAAGAAGAAAACAAGAGACTTATTCTTGGACAATTCAGATTTTGGTTGTATTATTGCAAATTCGAACCAAGAATAAGAATTATAATGGGTGAATTATTGCAAAATCAGAACCAAGAATATTATTATTAATGAATATGGTTGTATTATTGCAAATCAGAATCAAGAATAAGAATGATATATTACTTCTTATGGCTTAAATTATCTGTCAGTATTTTTTTTCACGTCTCTAAATACTTTTTCTGTTTTAATTTTTGTGTCATAGTTCTTCTTTTTTAATCTATTTTAAAAAGAAAATTTGTTTTCTTTTTTAACAAGTTTTAATTCTAACTTTACATGTAATATATTTAGAATGCAGATTAAAGATGCATTATACGTATCTTTAGTTTAAAATCACGAGATTTAAGAATTTTCTTTATCTTCTTAAACTTCGGATAAATGCGAAGTCAAAAATCGAGATAAATAAATAAAAATAGAGGAAATATTAATAAGAAGAATTCTGAACTATTTTACCCATATTTATGTCTTTAGATACTATCTCTTTTCATTTAATATTTATTTTATTTATTTTGTTTTTGAATTTTTAAATTTTTTAATATTTGAAATTTTATAACTTAATATTCTTTTTTCTGTTTTTATATTTAATTTTATCTTAAATTTCTTATAAAATAAATAATTTAAAATAATTATCTTAAAATACAACTTATAATTTAAAGGATAGTGTATATTCTCTTATTATATAAGAGGGGTAAGGGACTAGCGAACCTCGTCAGCGTGCGCAACTGCGTTGACAAAAGCAGAATTTGATAATTTCAAATATTTTAATTTTTATTTTAAAAATATTTTTTCTATCACTTTTTATTTCAATCATAATTTAATTTCCAATTTCATATAACTGACTATCTCAAATGTTTTTTTTGTTTTTTTAATTTTTTCTTTTTTTAAATATTGATAATTTATAAATAAATATTAAAAAGGACATTTTAAAAAAATAAAAAATTAAAAAAACTCAAAATTCATAAAAAAAAAAAAACCCCAAAAACAAAAAACAAACAATATAAAAAATATAAAATTATCATTTTTGTTTTTATCCTCCGCGAGTTCTTTTACCTGCGCCAAGTTTTTATGCCTTTATTGCCCAGAGTGCAGCTTACTTCCGGTTTGTAAAATTCCTTTTTCTGGAAATAAAAAAGAAGAAAAAATTCAAGTTTTTACTATATATTTTATTTTATGTTATAATTGAAAATAATGAAAATTAAAAATATGAAATTTTAAAAAGATAAAAGAGTTTTAATCGTAATGAAGTATCATTTAAGCTTGTAACCTTAAATATGTATAAGCGTTTTTATGAATTCTAAATTTTATATGTAATTACAACGTTATAGATAATAGTCTAATGTTTTATATTTATAAAATTGCAAATATTGATAAAAACCACAATTGCAATGTTGATTTTATTTTATTAAAAAACTATTAAAAGTTATTAAAAACTCATTCAAAAATTAATAATTATAAAAACATAAATATTAAAAAAATCAAAAAAGATAAAAAAATTAAAAAAATTAAAAAAATTAAAAAAATTAAAAAAATTAAAAAAATTAAAACTATTTATTTTTTAAATTATTGATGTGAAATTTTTCATGATAAAATAGCATAATATTAATTAAAGTGAAGTATACGTCAAACATGTCCCTAAATTGACTCATCACATAAGTGATCCATTGAAAAGTCACAATCCCAGCTTTCAGTCGACCATTCAGCTAACACTATATCCAATATATTTTTAAATTTTTTTAAAATAAATTTATGATAATTATTATTGAAAATTGACAACAAAGAATAAGAGGGAGGAAAATGAATGAAAAGAATAAAATAAATATACAAATTATACTTTATTTTTAAATGAAAAAAGCTAATTACATTAGATTCTTAGATGCATGATTATAGATTTGACTGAAAAAAATAACACACGACTAGGTAAATTTTTTTATTTTATGTACAATACAATACATGTTAAATTTCTCTTAATCTTTGTATACTTGTTTTATTTTGTTTTATTTTTTAATAAATATTGTGACTTTTATCGTGTTAGTATTATTTTATTTTTTCAATTTTATTATTTATGTTATATCTTATATTTTGATTATCTTTTATTGATTGATGTCACTATTTTATTAGCTTCAATATCTGTCATATCTTTTTATGTTTGCATTCGATTAAAAAATTATTCTTTTTGAGCCAGGAATTTATTAAAACAATAGCTCTATTACACTCAAAATAGGGATGTAGTACTTAAGCACATCTCCTCTCTCCTAATGGCGGATGACACATAACTTTTAAAAATTTGAGTAAATTTATATATAAAATTATTAAAATAATAATATAACTAGTAAATATGTGGCTGTAAGCTTTAAAATATAATGAGTTTAATTTTAAAATATTAAGATTAGTCGTAGATTTGAGTCGAATCACGCCCTGCAGGTCTCCCAGACAACCCGACATAAAGCTACCTTTGGACGTGTTTATTATAAAATTCCGATTATGCTATGATTATAGCTAGAAGAGTTCTCAAAGACACACACATATACTCCCTCCATTTCAAAATAAATGGTGTTTCAACACTTTTGATTTAATGCCGAAATAAGTGGTATTACGTGTCGAAAATATTAAAGGATTCTGTCTTTTTAATCTTTTATTAGGGTAAGTGGATAAAAATACATTTTACGTCTAGAAATGAGTAATTTTCTTTAGAGATGTGTCAAACAAAAAGCTTGTCGCTTATTTTAAAACGGAGGAAGTATATTTTGGGGTCAATTATGCCCCTGACCTAATTTCCCTGTAGAATGGAAAGTGACCATATTTGAGTCCTTTTCCATGGAGAAGCTTCACCTTCTTTCCCCACCATAGGCATGTTGATGTTTGTAGTGGCTTATTTCATCCCTAATCATGATTTCTTCCTTCTTTTCAAGTACATTTTCACTTTTCCGTGCCTTTTTCTCGTCGGCAAACGACCCCTCGCCGCTTGCGTTTCGCCCCTTCATTTACGCAAAACGAAAATCCAATTAAGTCTTTCTCTCTTCAAATTTTTAATAAAATGTCTTAAACTTAATAATTATTACTCCTTAGTTTCCATTTTAATGATATGATAAGATTTTATATATTTACATTAATAGGAATGGTGATTTGACTAACAACCTATTAATTTCTTGAAAACATATAATAATTCTTTTTACTTTTTAGAATGATTTCAAAATCTTGGGGTAAATTGAAAAAAACATAGTCAATTATCTCTTGAATTTTAAAACTATGTATTTTGAAACAATTATTAACATTATCATAGCAATTAAAATGGAATGGAGGAAATATTATTTTTAGTATTTTCCTATACAAAAATATCTTAATTTTTTTACATTTTAAAATTATGCATAATTATGTAGAACACAAAAGCACGAAGGGATTAGGCCTCATCTCTGGTATACATACACAGATTGCAAACAATCTAGACAAAAAGAATGCTATCTTTGCATTCTCGGTAGAAGCACTAAGAATATACATCTAACTAATAAAAAAATTTTGCCTTATCATAGCTGATTCTGACACTAGAAAGTTGCATTATCTAAAAAAATAAGCCTCTTTAGCCTTCATAAAGGTTTGAAAAGTCATATGCACATTTTTTATCGAAGTTTTGTGAGTGAAAATTATGATCAAACAAAGACTAATATAAATTTCCTCTCTAGTTTTAACTAAGTTTTTTAGATTACACTCTATATGTAGTTCCAAGTTAAAATAACATTAAGATCAAATGCAAATAAATGCAATTTGCTAAAGTTAAGAGCAAGAATAAGTGATTGCAGTAAATAACAAACGATAAAATTAAGATTTTTCATATATTCAGTAAACGATTATTTTAAACATTTTTTTCCCTTAATTTTATTTTCGATACATTAAAAAAAAACATTAGATTATGCAATTATAATATGACTTCCCAAACATATCCCGAAGAATCGAAAAGAGAATATAATGAATTAATACTAAAAAGTTAAACAAATGAGACATATTTTTGTAAATTAAGTCAAATTGCCTAATGCTTTCTATCTTTTCTCGAACACTTGAAGAAGCTGTTCCATTTCAATTTTCTATAAATAGCACATGCACTAATTAATTGGACATTTTTATGATAATAAGGTGAAGATAATGTTGGATATATATGCCCACAAGGGCATGGTTGAGTGATGGTTGGGAGATGGATTTCTCATGTGGGAGATTGGAATCGAATCCGGCTTACATGTGCTGCTGATCATGAGCTGGTCGCATGAGACTTGCCTAGTGCGATTACATCTCTGTGTGGTTTGTGTTGCACACGTTGAGGTGCTGTCCTTGAGTGCTCATTTGAAGGACAAAGACGGTGAATTTTCCTTGGCGGTTTCAATATATATTAGATATATATATACTTTTAGACCTTTTAAATTAAATAAAATAATTTTTAACAAGTAGAGAATCACCACATTTAGAAAGAGCGACATATACCTAAAAACAATTTTGACATTTCACTTCCGACAAATACTATATAGAAATAGATTGGATGATAGCGAAGAATTCAGAATTTAAAAAATTACGAAACGCATTTTATATTTTACCTATATTTTAGTTAGAACTATGATATAATATAATGAAGTTGCGTTTTAAAAGATCATCTTGGTTAGAGAAGGGAAGAGGCATATCCAAAAGCAGGGAGGAATTAATGGCATGTTTGTCCAAACTTTTGAGAGGCAAAATATTTTTTAAAAAAAAATGTGTTTGGTAAAAGGCTTTTTGGGGAGAAAATAAGTGCTTTTAGGGAGTAACGAAGTTGTTTTTCGAAGCTAAAAAACAAACCTCTCCCAAAACACTTATTTGAAAAGCACTTTGTGAAAAATACCTTCAAGCTTGGTCAAACACTAATTGTTTGATCAAACACTAATTCTTCTTAAAAGTCTTTTTAAATTTATTGGTCAAATACGAAAGTTGCTTTTCCTCATGGAGCTTTTTTATAAGCACTTTTGAAAAAGCTTATCAAAATAAGGCGATTTGAGAAGTTTGGTAAAACAACCTATAAATCTAGTCCACTATCTACTCTTTGAATTTGTTTATATTTTTTAAAAGTCTTGATTAAAAGAATTTTATCGTGCAATATTCTTTTTATACATATATATCAGTTTGACCTTGAATCTGTCGAGCCTCAGGAATTACGTTGTTGGATCGCCATTAGATGGACCCTACCCCCTCTCAACATTAATATGACCCATCAATCAAACATTTGGAGAAAAGAGGTTATAACGGCGCGGATCTAGAGTGCGAGGGTGTTCATCCGAATCCTTTCGATAAAAAATTATGATTTTGAAATAAAATAAAAAAATTAAAAATATTTTTATTTTTTTTGTTTTTTTAATTGTTTGTTTGTGTTTGTTTTTGGTTTTTTAATTTTATAATTCAAAATTCAATTTAAATAATCATATTTGACTGTACAAAATAATTAATAATATTTATATTAAAATAAATTAAAAACTTCAAACTTAAAAATATAAATAAAGCAAATAAAAAAAATAAAATAAATATTTTATTCATCAAGTTACCCTATCCTATCAAATTCCTTAATTTCAAGTTTCAATTGCATGGATTATAAACCAAGTACATAGGGCAACTTGGGTCCCTACGAATTCACATGAAAAAAATAAAAGAATAAAAAGAAGATATTGTGAGAGGCAGCTGCGGGTGGGTGAGCAATGATTAAGTTTATCTTTTAAAAAAAATTCGTCATGATGTAACATATTGTTAACCTTTTTTTTAACTTTTCTATTTTAATTTCATATCAAATCACAATATCAAATTTTTTAAAACTTAAAAAAACATAACTTTGATTTTGAAATCTTATAATAACATGAACAAAATAAAAAATATATAATTTTGTTTTTGAATTTTTAAATTTTATAAGTTTAATATTAATAATTAAATTTATAAAAATAGCATAAATAATACTTAAAAAATGTGTTTATGTAACAATAAGAATTTAGAAAAGAAAATTATTAGGCTCGATTGATAAGGTATGTTTAAGAGTTTGATCGATCTAATAGTTCTTTTTGGTTTGTTCTAATACTTGTTTTATTGAATAAAGCGTATCTCATGGAAATAACGTTTGATTGAAAGGTAAAAGATCGTTTGTTTTTATATGAGCATTTAAATGCATGCATTATATGTATATATAAATATTAATATTTTTCATGTATTTCAAATAAGGAAGTATGTTATACATAATTATAATAATTTATAATTTTATAAAATTATTTTATAAATGAAGAGATTACTTACGAATATATAAAACTTGTGAATGTATGAGTAGATGAAGAATGTGGGTTACAAATAACATGAAAATTTAAATCGCTAATATCGATATAAGACCAACTAAAGCAGGATCAAACGTAGTATCGATATAAGACTCAATTAAAAGGAGACAATTTAAGTTAAATTATTTTATTATAAATAACTTGAGTTGGCATAACAAATTACTATTGTCTTTTTTAAATCTACAATATAAAAGAAATTCATAACATCAAAAAAAAAGAAAGAAGATAGATTAACATGAAAACATATCAAGTTGAAGATTAAATCAAAGATGTTAATATAAAAGAGTTGATGAATTAATTATGCAATTATAAATTTTTTTATAAAAAATTACATGTTTTTTTTGTTTTTTTAAAAATTTAAAAATATAAAATTTTGTTTTTTTAATTATTAATATATTCTTTTTTAAAATTATCAAAAGAAAAAATAAAGCCTTTTGTTGACAATGAAAAGGAAAAAGAAAATATATCAAAAAGGATTGAAAAAAAGAACAGCTTTTGTATGGAAAAAATATTTCGTGGAAGGATTGCTGCGGCTGCCTCTTTTTTTAAATATATATTTAAATTTATTTAAGTTTACAATATAAACAAAGTCATAAACACAAGTAGAAAATCTAATATAATAAAATAAAGTAAAAAAATTTGGTGAATTTTTGTTTTTTAGGTTACACTTTAAATAAAGTTATGTCACAAATAGAAAATCTAATATGATAAAATAAGTTGGTAAAAATAATTACAAATAATAATTTTAAATAATAATTGTGTAAAAATAGTAAATGACAGGTTTATACATTGCAATATCTAAGTGTGAAGACCTTCACACTTTCAATCGAAATAATATGTTATTGTTGTTGTTATTGCGTACGGATGTGGATTGAAATTTAGAATTGCATGTTTCAACCTTTTAAGATTATTAGCATTAACTATTATATTTTTAAAGATGAGTCTTCGTGCTTACAATTTGTGCAATTTCAGTAAATTCTTACGCATAAATTTATCCTCCACATCGAAAATTATAAAATCAATTGAATACTTATATTGTTATATCTGTCCTAATTATTTTGACGGATGACTATATAAAGTGTAAAAATTCATATATTTACTTTTATTTTCTAATCTACTTATGATAAATGAAGAAATCTTTGGGAGTCCATAAAACTACCAATTAACAAGAAATAGCAACAAAAGAAAAAAAGAAAAAAATAAGTGTTTTCGGGGAGACGGCGACGGTTTGAAACTAAAAAAGTAAAACTATAAAGCCTTATTTGAAAAACACTTTGTGAAAATACGGCTTAGAAGCGTTTTCAGCTTGGCCAAACACTAATTATTGCTCAAAAAATGCTATGTAAATTTATTAGTAAACACAAGCTTGATTTTCACAAAAATACTTTTTTGATAAGCATTTTTGAAAAAAATACTTTTCAAAATTAGCAAATTTGTGAAATTTGGCCAAACGGAAGCTATAAGAGATCAAAAAAAGTGATAAGCATTATGCTTTAACTCTGAGGCATGGATTGAGTTGCGATGGGGTAAAAAAGAATGTTATTAACCTAAAAGAGAAAAAAAAAGAATATCACTACTCGGATATCTAACAACAGCATTAACAACAAATCAGAGTGTAATTCCATAAATAGAGTTTGGAGAAGGGTAAGATATCTGTGACGCTACTCCAATCTTTATGGGGTAGAGAGGTTATTTCCATTTGACCCTCGACAACCCTCCTTCTTTATTCGAGTTTGAGATTGATAACGTGAGCGAGCTCACATGAATAAAATTACATGGACATATAAAATATAATATATTATATAATTAAAGTTTAAATAAAAATATAATCTTAAATATTAAATTTTTAATTATTAATAAATTAATCCTTTCCCTGGATGATTAACTCTAATTATCTTTTAGAAGATGACTTGACAGTATATAAAATAAAATAAATAAAATATAGGAAATGTTAAATGTATTAGGTGGAAGTCCCAGCAAAAAGTTACTCTTATCGCTTAAAAGCCCTCGAATCTATTTAAACCATGCATTAGCTTTTCTAAAATATATATTTAGAAATATTCCTGGAATGTGCTTTATCAATACCTAAATTTCTGATATAATCTAAGATATCTACTATAAAATATTAATAGACAAGTGTGACATCACTCTATTAAGTTTAGGGATCATCAAACCAGTGGGATGAGATTGGTAAAATATCGCATAAAATTAGTATTTTAAATAGATAGAATAATAATATTTTTAATTATAAAACAAAAATTAAATCATAAATTTTTAATTTTTAATATTTAGAAATTTAATCAACATTTCTAAAAGCCTTATTTAATATTCAATTAATTGAGATGTGTGTAAATTAATTAAAATTCTTAACATTAAATTAAAATTAAATTAATATAATTGTTAAAAATATATTATCCTCAAATATGGAGAAACAAAATAAATTTACATAACAAGTGGGGAATCAAATAATGAATGGAAATAATGTTAAAAATTTGTCATTATTCACAAGCAAAAGGATAAAAAAGGTAACGACCCGCGCGATCGTTAAAGCACTTTGACCATCTAAGAAGGGTGAATTTAAATTTTTAGAAATTTGAAATGAAATCTCCAAGAAACACATGGCGTAAGATGAATGAGTTCGAATAGGCCAAGTCACGATCGGTGGGCCCGACGGGTGTCGCCACGGCGGGCTACCTGGCCATATGAGCACTTCTACAACGGTAATGGTCTCTTTGCGGCGGGTGGCATAAAATTAGAACTTCCTAATCCTAGTTCGATTAGAATTTTTAAAAAAACCTATTTTCTAAAAAAAAAGGCTTAAAGTTCCCAAAAATAGAAAAATAGACTTTTGGAAAAAAAGAGAATTTAGGAGGTGAAGATTCGTCCTCCAGCTAGAGGCTCTCCATAAGAATTTGGGAATCGGTGCAAGCATGCAAGTGAGAATGTATTGACGATAGCTTGGCGCCGAGGTAGGCTATGGTTTACTCGCTCTCGTGTTAGACTTTAATTAACTAAACATATACGTTCATATGTTTGATATGCTTTGATGGGTAGGATGAAACTTAGATGAATTAATGTCGATTAAGCTGAAATCGGTGAGATTACGGGATGAACGGATTAGAAAAGGAATAGTTATATCCCGTGTGAGAAAATCCTAGGGGAGAAGATTTCAATAATAATTAATTACATACTTAGGGTGTATGTGGGATCAAATCAATTGTATGTAGATTCACCTTACGGAGTTGTTGATAAATATATTTTACGGTGTATAGAATTATAGGGTCACTCTTTAGGAGTGGGAAATCCTGGACGGTTAATCATGTAAATCATGTTTAGAAGATACGATAAATGCATGGTTAATAGATTATGATTACCACAGAACGGGAGTTGAAGCCGAAGTGAATTAGGGCGATTATACTTTATTACATAATGGCACAGGCGTCTTTTTGCGGTTAATATTGTATTATTTGAATTGGTGAATATTGTTGATGGTTGCACTTTGAAAAGTTTATTGTTGAAATAAGCTTGATATGGTATACCGTAACTGTTGTGGTGAAGGCGTGACAGATAATAGTGCTGAATGGAAAACAAATAGTGAAGGAAAAAAGTGGAAGCGACGCCCAATCTTCTTGAGCGATTATATGCTTTATGAGGCTGTGGAGGCGAAGAGACAAATTTCCACTGGCAGAGTCAAACTTGGCGGCGAGGCCAGAATTTATGTAATTCTTACATAATACATATTAATGGCCGTCTGACATTATTACACATTTGAAGATTTTCCCAGATAAGGATTTTGGAGTGCTTGCATATCATTTTGCCTCTGGTGTGCCTCTGTATTTCATATGTGTGAATTTATTAGTATAATAACGATATGTGCTTTTTGAGGTCCAGAGGCGGAGGTGAACTCAAATCGAGCATGTGGCGAGTCAAGCCAGGGTGTCAGTGAAACTCAACTCATTGGATATGATATGGTGAATCATGGAGCAGGGCCCCGGCGAAGTGGGCTGGATGACGAGTTCCTTTCCACAGATTGAACTCTGAATGAGATGAATCTTATATGTTGACATGCGAATGACATAAATACGTGGTATGAGGAAATACGGTGAAGTAGCTAAAGGCATGCGTTTGGTGCTCACGATGAAGTACAAGCGATTTTGATGAAGGACCGTATGGATGAACTCAGTGCAGTGAATTTTTTTTTTTAGTCTCAGGTCGCGATGGAAGGAAAATATAAGAGACCTCCATGTGTCGATAATTTACGATGAAAGCGTGTGTGTCTTATATCAATGGATGATTGTGAACAGAGGAATATGGCGACATCTGGATAATTATATATAAGAACAGACAGAAGATGGAATATAATTGTGATCAGGACCTCGACGAGATTGGATGAGGTGAGAAAAGCAGGTGAAATCATTGCTCATATACTTATTCTCCCACGATTGGAATACTTGTGCGATATCTGTTGATAGCGATGGAGATGAATATGTTGTATGTTGCTTAATATTTGGGTAAAAACAAGTTCTCTATTATATTTGTAGAAAATAAACTTTTTAGCATGCTGAATTGATTAAATCAACATTTTGCGGATTGATATTTGTTTTTGAAAATGAGTTTGGTGAATTAGGAAAATAAGTATGACAGGTTAACAAAGATACTGGTGAACCATGAGATATGATAAATTGTATTTGATATTTTTCAAGAGGTAAAATTGCATGATATAAGTAACTGGAGTTAACAAGCATGAAATGAAATTAACGCAGACCTGGTAGAGAAACTGGTAAGAGATAATAGTGGTGCTTCTGGAGATCTTTTATTGGGGAAATAAGCTAGAATTGAGATGGAAAAATTAGGTACCTTGTGTATGCCGCTGCAGTGGCGAGACAGCGCAACTCCAGCGATTTTTTATGATGATGAAGTACTCCCATGATGAATGTCTAGGAGGGAGTGATTGGAACAATGACAGCTGATCTTGGAATAATTTTTATGATTGTACTATGAGACTTTTGAAAAGGAGTCAATGGGTGTTTATTAAAGTAAAAGAGGTTGAGAATTTCTATTTTACTTTTGCCCTCAGGTATGGAGCACTGCAAAAATTTTCGTTTTTGTTTTTTTTACCCTCTGAACCGATAAATTTAAGAAAAAACTCATCCATCTTACTGGAGTCATGGCCAGTTTTGGTCAGATTGGAAGAATAAAAAGTGGTTGGTTACTTTTTGATTGGTTGATTCATGTGGTAAGAAAATAGACAAATGTTTTCAATCATAACTAGTACTAAGAAAAGCAAAAACCTTGGTGAAAAGAATTTTATTGTTTATTAGTGAAGAATAGCTCTTTTACATTTGTTAAGACCGATGAGGATATATATTTTTTCATTTTTTAAATAAAGAAGCTCGTTGGATTAGCGTATTCTTTATTTTCTTATGGCTCTCCATTTGCTTTGCAGTAAAAACCTTTTTTCATTTTATTATCTAGTATAATGTTGAGGAAATATATGACGGATATTATACTTCAGGAAACCATGAGCCAAAGTGAATATTAGCTGTTTTATAAAAAAGAGCGAATCAAAAGCAAAAAATAGCCCAGCATAAAGATGAATTTCCACAGAAATGACAGCCACGCTGGGCAACAATTACTTAATTGCACATGATTAGCCACCTCCTTAGTACCAAGCTGTTTAATTTGAAGAGATAAACAAACTTATTATAAATATATATTATTAAGGAGGCTGAAATAGTTTGATCAATGGTTTGGAACTTCATGACAAAATTGGCTTTGCTCAGCAGAAGCAGAAGTGTGTAGCTTGCATTCATGCCAGCGTGTGAATGAGCGACCCAAATCATAATCGGGCCCGGATAAGCTTTTTAAAAAGGTGATGCGAAGTTAGATTACAGGCAGGTGGTTCTATTGATAACTCATTCAAAAGAAGCTAACCGCTTTGATATAGTGATGCCAAGAAAAGTCAAGATTCAACTTCTTTCATGTTTAGAAATTTTTTAGAAACTCTTATTGGAATTATTGTCCAAATATCGAATTAACTTTAGTAATTTTATCTTGAGTCTATCTAGATTTGATTGTACTTATCATAAAGTCACATCCTAATCGTACATTTTTGCACGAACCCTACGCAAAAGCCAAGAGTTTTTACTTTTTATGTTTCTAATAAATCAAGCTTTATGAAAACAATAGGCAACAAATGTCACGCTTCGGTGCTTGGAATATAACTATTAGGAATAATCTAACGTCAATATTTTTATGGAACTAAAAATAATAAGGAATATTAATTATATCTATAAAATAATTAAACAAGAAGATTATGTATATTTCTATTCTAGTCATGAATCTAATTTAATGCATTATAAGTTTAACAACATGCTCTATTTAATTCTATTACGATAAAAAAATATTTTCAAATTTAATTTAATATTTTCTTCTTTTTTTCCTTTCCAACTGCATCGTTTTGTTCTTAAAACATCAAATTAATATTCCATTAGCAAAAATTAATACCTTAGCACGTTAATTAGGTTTATTTAGATTGTGCATATCAGGGCGAGAACTAGATAGGGCCAGACGGGGTTTTATTTGAATCCTCTTGAACAAATTTACACTATTTATACATTGATGCAAAATTAGTTTTTATGTATATATAATAGATGTTGTCCCACCTCTTTAACTTTATTTGTGTATTTCTTAACATATTTTAAACTCCTTTAATAAAAATAAATATTACGATTCATGACAATAAATACTATAACTTTTTAGTAAATATATCATTACTTTTTACCACACAGTTGTAGAGAGAAACAAAAAACAAGACTTGGTTGACTTGCAGTCTTACTGCGTCTTTGGAGTTTAGAGGAATAATTTTGCCACCACAATTATGGTTGCAAGACGTAAATATTTCATCGAATCATTATTTGAATCTATATTATTAAGCATATTTAATTTACAATTTTAAAATATATTAATCTACTCTATAATAACTTTAAATATACGATATTTAAAATTATATACAAATAAAGTTCAGACATTTTAAAATTTAAATTTGCTCAAGTCTTTGCAGAAAAATAAATTTAGAAAACCAAGTAAGCGATGAGTCAAATGATAATAGCCAATATAAATTAATGTTGTTTACTTTTTAAGAATAAAAAAATATTTAAAACAATATATCTCTGAAATAAATATAATTTCAAATTGGTTTGATTTGATTTGATTTGATTTTTAATAGTTAAAATCAAATTTAATTAATTATGATTGAGTTTTTGTTAACATCAAATCGCTATTCAAGTTTTTCTCAATTTGACTCAGTTCTTGGATTAGTGCGATTTATCGGCTTTCTTTGTATACACCTACTTCTTACCATTTAAGTGAGAAATATCATTTTACTTACATTCTACTAAACAAATTTCAGAATGTTCCTCGACTCTTTTTATGCTCCTAAAAATATTTTCATCTCTACATCAATCAAAACATAATGTTGAGAAGTGCTTGTGATGAGGATCAATATGCTCAAGTTCATAGTGTGATCATCAATATTTTTATTAAAAAAAAATTAGAAGTCTAACCAAAATAGCCAACGTAAAGTTCGAATTTCACAAGAAACAATACGCTAAGTGACTAGTTACTTAGTTATGGAATTATTACCTCCTATCCGATGTCAAACACTTTTAATTTGGGAATAAAACAAAACTTTAATATAAAAATATAAACTAATTAGGAAATCAAATAAATGTACAGTTAATGGGCTAGAACTCATAACAAGCGAAAAGCCGTTGATAAGTGTATGTGCTTCAATTATAATAGTGTTAAAGGAACAATTGAATCAAAATCAGATAGGGTAAAACTTTAAAAATGGTCGAGAAGTGAATTCTAAACCGATGATTCTATTGATGACTCATTCAAAAGAAGCTAGTCGCTTTGATATAGTGATGCTAAAAGTCAAGATTCAATTCTTTTATATTGAAAAATTCTACTTACAAACTTTTGCAGAATTATTGTTCGAATATCAAATTTGCTTTAGTGATTTTATTTGAATCTATCTGAATGTGATTATACTTATCATGAAGTCACATTCTAATTGTACATTTTGACAGGAACCCTACGCACAAGTCAAGAGTTTTTTTTTTTAAAAATTTAATATAGTTCAATTTACTTTATACATTTCTAATAAATCAAGCTTTATGAAAACAATAGGTAATAAATGTCATGCTTCAGTGCTTGCAATTCAACTAATAGGAACAATCTTTTATGCAAGAAAAATTATCAGGAACAATCTAACGCCTATATTTTAATGGAATTAGAATTAATAAGAATACATTAATTATAGAAAAAATTATAGAAATATACAATTACCAAATTTACATTGCAAAAATATAGCTCAAAACTTACTTTGTAATTCTATAGCCCAAAACAAAATAGGCTTTCATCCCTTTTTGAGTCGAATATAAAAAAATTGATATACCATAATATGCATTGGTATATGATATTATCACAACTGTTTTTCTTTTACAATAATATTTAAATACTCGATATACGATGTTAGCGGCTGTAAATACAACCCCGAAGCCGACAAGGCCTATAGCCACACAATGAAAATAAAACGGCTAACCGGGGAGACATACAAAGCGTAAAGGGAGGGGGGAGTCCTATGCGGTAAACAGAGGCGCGTGATATCCCAGTTATAGCGGAAGCGAAATCGGATATAAGGCGAGCTATAATGAAACGAGGTCACCAATCAACAACTAAAATAGGGCCCCTTACGGACAACACACATAGTCTAAAACACATATAGGCCTTTGACAGTACATCAACTAACCACGGGAAGTAATGCAATGCGCAAATCTCTAGGAGTAATAAGATGGTCGGGGCGGGGCCAGAGCCTACCCCATCTTGCATACAAGCAAAATAAATAAACCTCTATCACACAAGCTCCGGAAGATAGGAGGCGTGGCTCTGTCACGTTTGGAGCTACGGGGACTGCTCCTCGTCTACGTGTACAACGAAGCAAGTGTGCGCGCCCCCGAAGAGGCGTCGGTACCACGTATGCGAGTTGTACAACGGTAACTTTAAATAGCGAAGGTAAGGAAATAGGCGACAATCGCTGATAAGGAAACGGTTTGAGAATGGTAGTGGTGAAATCGAGATTTATGCGCGTCATAAGGGTAGGGGTCATGCACGACGAGCAAGGCGTCCCTCTTTGTCTAACTTCTCCCGATAACTAAAACGAACATAAACTTTACACAGTCCCCGCTAAGCCGGAAGGCCTGTCCAGGCACAACACAACCCTTTGCAGGTCTAGTGAAGTACTAGTGAGGTACACCTCAGTCCTACATACCTATCCGGGTCGTATTGAGTATTCTGAGGTATAAAGAAAGTCTGTCGATCTGTAGATGCCTTATTTAAGTTTTCATTCTTTAATATTTGTCTTCAGTGCGAGGACTCGATATCTACACCCCGGGGCGTAAGCGCTCGGCGGGAGTGTCTATAGGCCAACCACGCCTTGATATGAGGATGCGGATCCCCATCTTCATTCCTTGCGGACGGCATGCCCTCCGTAGAGCGACGTATCACACCGCCCTGGGGGGGCGGGGAGGCACGGCTATTAACCACAGGGTGGTCACGGAAGCTATACAAGTATAATCCGGCCCAAAACAATACAATTTCTGAGTCTCATTGACAATAACAACTAGACATGATATCGCCTCACGACGTAGCACTACTTTGGGATTCATATTGGATTACTATCTTGAAAAACTAACTTGCCCAGAAAAGAAAATGCCTTAACATACCTCGATTCTTAGATTTATGATTTTTGATAGGTTCCAATTAGTATTCAATAGCTCTTTAAAAATCGTGTTACTGGAAAGATAGGACTAGTTTAACACTAAATTCGACAAAAAGGAAAACTTTATTAATAAATGTATATTTGACTTTACGGAACACGGTCGAAACCTCGTTATTTCTTGAAAGTCTAGAAGGGATAAATGCTTACTTTAAGCACGGGATCACTATTGACACTAGTTTAGGAGCAATTCAACAATTTTGGCTCGGCGGGACGACGGTTCGCGAGCGAATTCACGAAACTAACTGTCAAATGCCCGCACGGTGCTTATATTTCGATACCAAGTTAATTTGGATTTGGACGGCGTTTAGCGGCAAAATCAGACGAAAATTAAATGTTTTCCTTCGTCCCTATTCTCTATTGGTCATGATTTATGATTTATAATCTCATTTCTAAGTGTGAGACATTATATACTTGAGGCGACGGAATAAGGCAACGTGGGACGTTGCCCAGCGCGCTGATCTTGCTCCATGCCACGTTGGCTAATGCGGAGGCAGGCTCCGTGCCACTTGCCCCTACGGGCGACTTAGTTCGGCCTCCTCTCTCGTGAAATCCCGACTGGCACTCGTTCGGCCTTTCCCCAGGCCCTTTCCTCATCGTGTAGCCTTCTAAAGCCCCTACTCATGGCATCTTGAATAGGCCGTCCCAAGCTAGAATCTTATGGGGTGTAACACATCCCACTACTCCACACCTCTCGCCTCACTTATAGTATTTGCTACATTATATATAAATGTTTTTAGGATAATATTTTAATTTACATACCAAACATAAAAAAAAAATAAGAATCTCACTTATTTTCTAAACAATATTTTGAATCAAAAATATTTTCATTAGTCTCTCAAACACACCTTTGGTTGATGATTTCGTTATTTCATAAAATGTTCAAGGTTTGGACCAATTAGAGAAATAATTCTGCCACCACAATTACGATTTGCAAGACTTTGATTGATTTGGTTGGTCAAGTCTTTGCGCCCCACATAACCTGGAAAATAAATAATGTTACTGGGAACAATATTCAAGTATGATAAAATGAATTGAAGAAAAAGTTTATTCTAAAAAAATTTGAAAGAAAAGTCTCCAAAAAGAGATAATTAAAAAATTATTTAAAGTGTCAAACACAGTTTACTAGCCACACCATTTTCTAGTAATTTTTGCAATTATGGAGAAAGCCTTCACATTTTTTTCTCTCAACACTCTTATTGCACTATGTTATGGCTAGTTCAGTTAGGACCCAAACCAACATCACCACTGATCGATTAGCCCTTCTTTCTTTGAAATCCCAAATCACTTTTCGGACCCCTTGCATTTCTTGAATGGAAGTTGGTCTCCCATTACTTCTATTTGCTATTGAGTTGGAGTCACTTGTGGTTCACCCGCCACCAAAGGGTAAAGTCATTGAATCTTTCAAACATGGCTCTTACAGGCATAATTCCACACCAAGATTTTGGAAACCTCTCATTTCTTGTTTCTGCTTGACAGGAGCAACAATTTCCATGGATATTTATAAGAAATGACATGCTTGCATCGACTAAAGTTTCTTAGCTTAAGTTTCAATAACTTCAGCACGGGAGGTTGCTTATTGGTTTGGGTTGATGCACCAACTTCCAAGTTCTAAATCTTAGGAATAATAGCTTTCCTCCCCTCTTCATTTTTTAATATTACAAAGCTTGAAACTTTGTATTTGACATTCAATTCCTTAAGCCCAGGTCAAATCCTCGGTCTATCTCAGTGCCTCAATGTTGGAGACTCTGCTTCTTTCATACAATTCCCTTCAAAGAGTAACCCAAAAATGGATTGTCAATCTTCACTACCTAAACTAGTTGGGCATAGAATTCAATCAACTTATAGGTTCTATACCATTAGCGGATTTCAATATTTCTAAGTTGATAATTGCATTTCAAACAATTGTTACGGGAGATCTTTGCAATGGTACATGCGATCATCTCCCAATAATTGAAGGGCTTTATTCTATCCAGAAACAGGCTTAGTGGTCATATGCCTGAAGCTTGTCAAATTGTTGAAACTGAATATTGGCTTTCAGAAAATGAGTTTGATGGACCCGATACATAGTAAAATTGGAAGGTTGAGCTACTTGGAGACATTATCTGGAGATCTAACTATCTCTATGGTAATGTTTTATCTTATATAAATGTGTGCATTGTATCTATTTAATTCCACACCAAACACAAAATAATAATTACTGCATGTGATTGCAGGGATAATTCAGTTGCAGAAGATGAAATCTTGTGTTTTGCATGGATTTAGGCATGGAGGAAAACCATATTGTTGGCTCTGTCCCAATCTCCATCTTCAATAACTTCACTGCAAATTTTATTACTATGAGACAACAATCTTAGTGGATTCTTACCATCGGAGATTGGCAACTTAACCAAGATGCGGTTTCACAGATCTTAGTGAAAGTATGTTTTACATGTATGTATTCAAAGTGGCAGCAAAAGTACAACTTGTACTAGTTAAACTCGTTAGTATTGATCCTTGTTTCTTCATGTGTGTTGGCGGGTGAAATACCCCGAAGAGATTAACAATCCCGGTTAATTAGAACTTAGTCTTGGGATAAATAGTTTTTAGTGGTTCTTCAATGGAATCTTCCAACATATCGAGAGAACTTATATCTTTCATTCAACAAATGCAATACGCAAGTCTTTCATCAATCATACATTACGTCTCACCCAACCTTTGAGCTTTATTTACGCCTTTGCTTAATCAAACTTGTTGGGACTATTCCTCGTTTATCTCAATTGTTCCAAACTTACTCTTCTCGACTTTAGTTATAACAAACTCAACGGCTTGATTAGAGCTTACTTGGATATTTGACTCATCTAAATTAAAGCGTTATTGGCGGGAAACAAAATTGACTCATCATTCAACTTCTTGACTTCCTTAACGAAATCTGAGATCCCCAACATTCCTTACTCTATCTCTCGATCCTCTAAATGGAATGCTTCCAATCTCTGTAGGAAACTTTTCCCACATCTCTTCACCAGGTGTTAACGCACGTATTTGCAAGATCAAATGGCGAATTTCAAAATGAAATCGGAAACATAAGCAAACATTAGATCTTAATCTTTTTGGAAACAACTTAGTTGGATCGATTCCCAAAATCCATTGGCAACTTGAAATATTGACACTTTATTTTTTAAGTAACAACACATACGGGATTCATTGGTGATAATCTTTGTAAGTTGGAGGGTTTTGGGTGCTATTTATTTGAGTCAAAATCAACTTTCGGGATCTCTTCCAAATTGTTTAGGAACATTGCTTCCATAGAGAGATACATACGGGATCCAATAAATTGATTTCTAATATACCAGCAAGCTTATGGAACCTTAAAGATCAAATGGTTCTTGACTTATCATCAAACAATATGATTGGTTCTTTACCTCAAGAAATGGGAAATTTAAAAGTTGCGACACAAATAAATCGTCAATGAATCAATTCTCGAAAATGCAGAATTCCTAGAAATGGAGGATTGCAATATCTGGTGTACCTTTCTCTAAGACACAACAACTTGCAAGGATCTATACCGGACTCGATGAGCAACATGGTAGCTTTGAAATTCCTAGACTTTTCGTAATAATATATTGGGAACCATTCCTATGTCTTTGAAGAAACTTCAAAACTTGAAGTATTTCAATATTTCTGTCAACAAATTGTATGGTGAAATACCCTTAGAGGGTCCTTTAAGAACTTCTCAAAAGTTAATTTTCATCTACAATGAAGAATTGTGTGGTTCTTAGATTTAGTGTCCGTCCATGCCCAGCTCCATCAAAAGCATAGATCAAATAGGAAAAAAGTCTGGTTCTTTTCCTTTTTCTAGGAATTACGCCTTATTTGTTCTAATACCCTTGTGTTCCTATGGATAAGGTGTAGAAGAAGTGAAGCAGGTTCCTCGACAATTTGATTCATTATTATCCCAACAATGAAAAGAATTTCGTATGAAGCTGCTCGGAAACAGGCGATGCGCTTAGCGAGTAATCGATTGTTTAAGAGTGTTGGCTCCCATCTACAAAGAGGCGTTCTGAAGTGAGACTCTATTGCAATTAAAGTGTTTAATTTGCAACTGGAAACAGCGTTCAAGTTTTGATACAAAATGTGAAATTTTACGCAACCTTCGCCATAGGAATCTCGTAAAAGTCATCACTAGTTGTTCCAACCTTGATTTTAAGGCTTTAGTGCTTGAGTATATGCCTAATGGGATTCTTGAGAATTGTTTGTATTCACACAACTACTTCTTAGACATCATGCAGAAACTAAGCATAATGATAGATGTGGCATGTGATTTGGAATATCCCATCATTGGGTGCTCGTTAGTAGTGATTCAATACAATGCGAAGCCTAGCAACGTATTCTTTGGATGAGGATATGGTTTCCCACCTAAGCGACTTTGACATTTCAAAACTTCTTGATGAAGTGGATGATTTATATACTGAAACTTTAGCAACATTGGGTTATATTGCACCAAATCGTCTCTTTGTTTTGCTAATTTTAGCATTTATTTTCCTCTTTCTTTTTTTCCTACCAAGAAGAGTATGTTGCATTTTTTAAAATTAATTATTTGACTGTAGAGTATGGAATGAATGGATTGGTATCACATGTCTATAGTTACGGGATCATGTTGCTGGAAACGTTTACTAGGAGAAAGCCTAATGAGTTTGAGGAAGAACTTAGCTTGAAGCAATGGGTAAGTAATTCACACCCGAGTACAGTAATGGACGTTATAGATGCCAACTTGGTAACACCACATATATATGTATGAAAATAATTTTAATATATATATTTTTGCATAATCTTCTATATACATGTTATAATTTTTTAACGAAGGGTGTTTAGTGTATTACTGTGGTATAATATTATTCTGTGGCGAGCTTTTGGATACCTGTCCAATTTGTGTTAATATGATGTCCTTCCTATTTTCCTCCCATGGAATTTGAATAGGAGGATTTCATGTTTTCTCACATATTTTTTTGTTCTATATTTTTATCATTTTCTGATACTCAAATAGGACTCCATTAACTTTGTCACTATTCACAATCCCTTCTATATTGAAGCATTTTCATGTCTTGAAAGTTATTAATCAGTATATTTCCTTTTTTCCAAGGCTAAATTCTCTAACTCATCCTTCTTGTTTATTTATCTATAAACATGAGATATCTTCATTGTTTTTCATCCACAATTCTTCAAATTATTTCACCATTATGAGAATTTGCCAAGAAACCTTCCAATTATTCTGAATGATGTTATTCAACAACAATGCGTCGTAATTGTAATTGATTTTAAATTCTTAAATGATAGGATATTTAATATAATTTAAATAATTAAGAAAATTTTTAAGAAGTAAAATTTTAGTCAATCTTAAATAAATATTAGTAGTTCTTACCTTTTACAAATAAGTAAATATTTAATAGTTTATGCTAATTAATTTTAAAATTCTAAATATCATAATAATATTAAATGATAATTATTTAAAAAAAATAATAAATGACAGTATTATCTATTACAAAATCTTTTAATAATAAAGGGACAAAAGAATTGATTAACGTTTATAAAGGCGGCCTTTTAATATAGTATAAATTATTGCGAAACTGCACGATATATATGATATTATCAAATAGCTCTCATCAGTTATTAATAATTTGGGTAACCTGCAAACCATCAATATATAGTTATCCCCACTAACCCACAAAAATATTTTTAAATAAACTGGATTGTTGAGGAGTTTAGGAAGACATGAGTAGTGTCTTGCTCATGGAGATTCTGAAAGTAGTAGTATGTAGATAGGAATTGATGTCTCCATTTCTTTAGTTTATCATTTAAAGGCAACTTAAATTTTTTAAAGTTTCCACATAAAGTAAGACATCTTGGTAGGTATTAGTTTATCATTTAAAGGCAACTTAAATTTTTTAAAGTTTCCACATAAAGTAAGACATCTTGGTAGGTAATCTCTTAATTCACATTTATCTGTATAGTATGCTGGATTTTTATTTTATTTGAGTAGTTGAAAAGTAGCAAAAGGGATCGAATATATCCTGTAAGCTTCTAAATTCCATACCACCTTCATGCTGTGGGTGTTTAGTGTTGTTCAGGTTACCGAGTGCTTACCAAATTTGCACAGAGTTATTCCAAAAGAACTTTGCAAATATCTGTGGCTGAGCCAAAACTCAGGGAGGAAATGCTGACAGTTGGTGTATGAACATAATTTGAAGTACATTTTTATCAGGCTAGTTCTTTCTCCAGTGAAAATAGCTTCCTTGTCCATGAACTGAGCCTCTTCTGACTCTATCTACTAATTCTCAATAGTGTACGCTCATCTTCTCCCATAATATATTGCACACCCAGATAAGTGAATGAGAATTCTTTCTGCGGGATCTGTGTCACACTATGCACTAGTTCATTGATGTTCTTGTTGACCAAATAATGCATGTAAACATCACTCTTTATTTATTAATCCTCTTTCCATATTATTTCCATGCCCTGTCAAAGTGCCCATAGTCAATCTCAGAGATTGTTCATCTGCTGATGTGAAAGACAATGCTATTATCAGCATATGCCAAATGATTGATATATGGACTTCATTTTGACATCTCATATTCTTTTAAACTCTCATTATTATGCAATGCATTTAGATCACTCGATATACATCCAACAATTAAGATAAATAGTATAAGCGATAGTAGATAACCCTACTTCACTCTTCTTATTGATTTGAAAAAACTATGGTTTAGCATTTATCAATATAAAGTACCAATTATTAGAAATGATCATGAATACTATATCAATGATGATCTCTCCATTTGTTAGCCAATATAATTGTTAGTAGATGGGCCTTAGGGTTTAGGTAGTCACATGGACGTTAGGATTTTAGGTAGTCCTAGTCCTATAAGCATTAGGATTTAGGTATTCCTATGGGAATTAGGATTTTAGGTAATCATAGTCTATGAGCATTAGAATTTTAGTTTATGCCTATATATAGGCACCCACATTCTGCATTCTAGATAATTGTATTCGGTCTCGCGTTAGCTTTTTGATTCTTTCTTTTCTTGTTCTTCAATAAAACCCTTGTTATATATCAACATGGTATCGAGCCAAAATAAATCGATTGGGGGTACGGTGGGCAGCGCCCCGTTCGGGGTTCGGGGCAGCACATTTTCAGAGTTGATGTTCTCGCAGTGTTTGATGCTTGCTAAATTCGTTGTTGGTTTGGTTTGCTTTGGACGCGTTGATGATCGTCGTTGTTGGTTTGGTTGATTTGGACAGATTGTTGGTTTGCTTTGCTTTGGACGGCGTTGTATATATGGAAATGGAATTGTTGGTTTGGTTTGATTTGGGCGTAGTTGTTGGTTTGATTTGTTTTGGAAGGCGTTGTTGGTTTGGTTTTGATTTTGAAGCGTTGTTGGTTTGGTTTGCTTTGGACGTTGTATGATGATCGTTGTTGGTTTGGTTTGATTTGGACGGCGTTGTTGGTTTGGTTTGATTTTGATTAGGGTATTTTGTTCTTATCGTTGTTTTGTTTTGTTGGAATTCGATTATGGGATTTGGTACTTGTGTGGAGGTGAAACAAGGTATTGGGAATTTGGGATTGTTGTGTTTCGGGGGAAAATCGAAGGGCATGCTTATCGATACGATGCATTCGGTGGCCTTGCTTGTGTTTTGGTTTGCTAGTTGCAGCCTTTTGCGAGATATGGGGGTTCACATTTCTGGCTTTTACTGCTCTCTACATTGTGATAATAAGAGTGCAATGCAAATTGCAAGAGAACTTCTGTTTTCCATGAGCGGACGTAGCACATTGGGAATTTGATTGTCAACACAGCTCGTCATCATCTCGGCTCGGGACCATATCGCTTCCTTTTTGTTCCATCGGCCTTGCAAATTGCGGCCTTTTTACGAAGGCTCGGTCGACGTCTCGGTTTCGTTTCTTGTGTGACAAACTCTCAGTACTTGTCTGTCGCATTATGAGTTTGAGAGGGAATGTTAGCCCATATAATTGTTAGTAAGATGGGCCTTAGGGTTCACAGGTAGTCCTATGGACATTAGGATTTTAGGTTGTCCTAGTCACATGAGCATTAGGATTTAGGTATTCCTATGGGCATTAGATTTTTAAATTGTCCTTAAGTCACCCATGGATTAGGATTTTAGTTTATGCTATATATAGGCACCCCCTTCCCATTCTAGATAATTGTATTGATTATCGGTTAGCGCTTTTTTGATTAACATTTTCTTGACCTTGTCTAAAACCCTTGTTATATATCGGCCTCAAACCTCATCCTTCTCCCAATCTTTGACCCAGAAACAATCGAGAACCATGCTATAAACCTTTGCCATATCAAGTTTAGGTATAACATTGGCAGGCTTTCCACTAATTCTTATATCATGCTGCTTATCTCCTACACCGATAAAATATTTTCTATAATGCTTCTACTTTTAATGAACCCTAATTATTGTGTGAGATGATACTAGATAGAATATGTACCATTCTTTCATGAATAATTTTAGAGTATATTTATTGTTAATGTTACTCAAGCTCATTGGCCTAAGTTACGAGAATGTATTTATATTAATGCTTCTTTATATAAGCAACCCAAAGTGGTGTCGTGACGTACACAGGTAGTTCATTGTCACGACCCAAATGGAGCCGAGCCGTGCAGCACCTCCCCATCGACTCTACTCGATAGAACTCTTTTAACATTACTATTAATATACAAGAAAATAATTTCAAAATTTCATTCGTCTAAATTTAATTGATAAAATATCAAACAAAATAACATTCTGAATTCATTATAGTTTCTCACAGATGCAGTGCGAACAAGAACAATGACTCTTGTTGAAATACTTGACAAAACAAAATGACCCGACTTCATTTGGAATGAAGAACACAGAAGGCAGTGCTGAGTACTCCGCACCAATCAAGGAACTTTAACTGTCACAACCTACGTAAAAAAGGTGTAGCAAGGTAGTATCGGTATACTACATGTATTGGTAAGCATCATCGCCAGGCTAAGTTAGTTAACTGTGACATAATAATCAATATACAATCAATGTCATTAAATGCAACGATTATCTCACTCCCGAGCACCACGCTAGGTATAACCATCACGTTCTTAAATATCATCAAAGTTTATCATGATGCTTTTTACAAACTATTCATTATTGAGTCCTTCAATCTATCTCCTTCCATTGCCGGTGAATACTTGGATCGCCATAGCGGTCCCGCTACCTTGACTATATGCATCTTGGAATCGATAATACTGTGTGATCGTACTCGCTTTTTTTCCACAACAGAGTTTGTTTATTCTGTTGTAAAATGCCGTAGCACCACTACCTCTATGAAGGCCACTTCTTAGGATTAACCAAGTACATTTATTCCATTTATTAACCTATTTAATTATCTCTAGGATCTTCCAACTCTTCTTAGTGAGGTACATCAAATACTAAAATTACACTCGCTATTGTCGCCCAGCATGGAGGCATTGCGCTAGTGCCACAGGTGATTGAGCATGCAGTATACACGTCTGAGTGCTGTACTGTAATCTAATTCAAAGAAGACCTTGACTATATCTCATTTGTAAATATAGCCTCCGGCCGTACAAGGTCATATAACCCAGCTTGTAAATGAAAACAACTACTGATAACAAGCAATATAGGGAGGTCCTATGCGGGGACAAGACCACCACATCTTTGTCTAAGTTTTAACTAAAATGAAAATCGGGCAACTATAACTATACTATAGCCGTGAGGCCACTATCTATGACTAAACAGACCCTTTGACAATGTGAAATAAAACATATAGGCCCCACATGTCCAGCGACAAGCTAACCACGCAGGAAACTTAATCTGACCTCACAGGAGTGGAATAATGATTGAGCCACGTAGGCCACATCGCCCATACAACAAAAGACAAACCTTCTAATTAATGAGTTCGGTAGGAGGGAGCTAAGCATGCTGCTTGACTCGGGTTGGAAGCTAAGAAGGTCCCGATCAGTGTCTATTAAGCACCTGCTGAGGCAAGTAATGCCCCCGAAGATGGGCATCGGTACATTATGTCACCCAGAGATATGTATGATAATTGAAAATAAGCTTGAATAAAACTTAAGATAAAATTGAAAGTAAGCGAGTGAAGAGATAGAGGTATAACTGAATAACTTAACTTCACCGCCATCTAATCTAACCGGTAAATAGCGCAAACAAGAACCTTACACGACCCACAACATGGCCAGAAGGTACAACCGGCCTGAGAATAACCCACTCGGGGCCTACATGCCGCCCGACAGGCACACTTATCTATACCCTAACAAGGTCAAAATAAGTCAACTAGTAACCATAGTAGTCCTACCGGTCCACGGTTTTGCAGGCGAGCCTATTTGGCCCCCAGCTGTAGTTGTGTACGAGATCCGGTGGACTGCTGCATGCATGCCCGGGCACCGGGTTCGATAGAGGGGTATGGTGCCCGATACGGCATATAAATAGTCAGGCATATAAATAGTCCCGGCCGTGGAAATGGAATTTGTATATAGTCCTCGGACCTTATCTTCGTCCTCGCGGACGGCATACCGCTCCTTGGACGACATCCCATCAACCACAGTGGGTGCTTGACACGGCTAGTAACCTGGGTTGGTCATGGAAGACAGATACGGGGCAAAGTCAATCCCAAACTTAACATAAGTGCGATCTCGGTATTCCACGATAACAAGACTTCTAGCTTTCTTACGGGATTCAAAGCTGTGTTATAATGGCTATAGAAACTAACTTGCCAAAGAGATTCGCCTTAACATGCTTGGGTGTCGTTTCTAGATTGTACGCGGGATTTGACTTGTAGTTATCGGCTCTTTCAGCTATAGCGTAATGCGGGAGAAAGGGCTAATTTTGATACCAAATTCGGCTTAAAATGATAACTTTAGATATTAATAGCGACTATAATTTAACTACGTAAAATACGGCCTAAAACTCATAATTTCGAGTGGTTCGGAAAGGAGAAATACTTACTTGATGCTGTGATTGAATAGAAATCGGTTTAGACAGATCGACAACTTTTGCTCGAGCGGGGTTACAACTTCAAGGGCCGAATTTCAAGAAAATAACTCCATAGTAAAGCTTCTTGCGGGCTTAAGCCGATGCCCGAAGTTAATTTGAAGTTGGAAGGCATTTAATAGCGTAATCGAACAAAAATTAATCGAAACCTTCATTTTCCCTCTTCTCTGGCGAATGTGTTCTATGGAAAATGATCTACAATTGTAAGAAAGGGCTATATAGGCTAGGGGGCGATTGGCGAGGGTGGAGTGAGTGCTACGCCAAGGCGCCAAACCAGGGGGGTGGGTGGGTGCCCCGCACCGCCCAAGGCGCCAAACCAGCCCCGCGTCGCGCCCCTCAGAGCGCCAGTATGCTGGCGCGCTGCGCTGGCTGGTGCCCTGCCGGCTGGCGCATCGCGCTGGACCTTCGCGGCCTCGCCTCGCCCGACCCTGCTTCCGAGGCTTATCTACACGCGTTGTACTTTATTTATTCATCACAAATCCATGCGTACGCTTACTAATCATTAACTTTTACGGGGTGTAATAGCTATCTCACGGTAATGCAATATCTTTTGTTAAAACTCGTCATGCTATCTTCTGTAGCCCACGAGATCAATTTAAACAAGATAAGCAATCGCAAATACGGATTAAGTAATCTCAACTACACACAAAGATCATCAAAATATAATGAGGAAGTCAATGTTCCCCAACATTAAAGTACATGCACATACCTGACTTCATGCCACGAAAATGTCATAAAATATCATACCTGAACTGGATAGCCATATACAGTATTCCACACCTGTTTCTCACCTCAAACCCGATTCGTATCGGTATATCCTGTATCACACTTGTATTTTTAGTACCTTTCTGTATCTATATCCGCATGTATATCAACCCATACCCACAAAATCTCTGTCTCACAGTCATACCATCGGTGATATGCCGGGCACACGCTTCTGTCATATCACTGCACACACATGTTAGAGGGTCGTATGTTTGCCCTTCTAGTCATGACCTGCAGGAGACTCTAGAAATTCATGTACTGTACACCCAACCGTATGAAACATTCATCATACTTGTCTGTGTACTTACTCGTACACCCAGCCGAATGGTCCTTTAGCCATACCTGTCTGTGTATCACTCATATCGCTCGCCCGGATGCTTACCTCGGGCACGAGCCACTCGTACATCCAATCCTTATTCAGAATTTGATGGTATTAACCTATTCATATGAGTTCCTTACCTTCGGCCATAAGCCTCTCAGTTTCCATTACATCAATGACTTTCCTTTCATATTATCCGTCACCTCAGTTACCCATTCATCCGATGCCAATTCGCCCCTCAATCTCAGGATGCATAATGTAACACAACACATAATAAATCATCACACGACAAGAATTACACATTCACCGCAACAATTACAATCACATGAATTAAAATCAACCTTGTGTCCGAACAATAGTAATAATAGTTATTTTAGCACGTTATAGGACTTCCAAATTGGCCCGCTAACTAGTTTGGGCTCCGCTGCAGCGACATCACTGCCGTTACAGCAGTCTCGCTACAGCAGTACTGTGACCAGTTCTTATTCTAGTTTTCTTCAGCGTTTGTTTATTTATACCCACCATAACAAAAGCAGCGTCATATCAAGCTTACTTCAACAATCAAACTTGTCACAGTGTCACCATTAATGCGAACAACAACATCAATCCAGAAAATATGATACCAATCACAGCACATTCAAGTCATTAAGTAGGGGTTACTATCCTACATCACTCGCTTCAACTCACACTCAACATGACTGTAACTTATTAATCAGGCCGTTATTTTCAGAGTCTATGTGATTACCCGTCCAAGGTTTCGATTCAAAAGAAGAAGACTCCTATAATTTATACCCGGGAGTATTCTGACAATGACACCCGAAAGTTAATCTACTTAACAATGTTTGATTCAACGCATATCCTAGAACATAAACCTATTTATTAGATGAATTATCTCCCCTAGGGATTTACCTCATTATGGATTTCATCACTCCTCTTTTAATCCGCTTGTTCTTAGATGTTCACCGATTCCGATTGACAGACAATACATGGTTAAAATTACCTATCTACATTATTGAAAGCATATAAACCATACACAACTATATGTTTGGCTAACCAAAGTCGAATGTAAAAGCGAACGAACCATAGCCTACCTGGGCGCCAAGCTATCGTCCCAATTGTTCTCGACGCGGGACTGCATCATTTTCTTAATTTTCTCGCGGGAGCTCCTAGCTATGGAGGTCGAGTCTCCACCTCTTGGATCCTCTTCTTTCTCCCCCCAAAAAATCTGTTTTATGTTTTTAGGTGTTTTTAATAAGTCCTCCTCAAAGACTAGGTTTCCAAAATCTAATCAAAACAGGATTGCGAATTTCTAGTCAGCATCATTCGCTACAGCGGACACCCTTCCCGATGCAGCGGTTTCGTTGTGGCGAAAATCTTTCCCGCTGCGACGGACACCCGCTTGGGTCCACCTGATTATGGCTAAGCCCATTCAAATTACTCTCTGTGCACCCTTCATTTCTCAGAGATTTATCATGAATTTCAAAAAATTTAAATTCGCCCATTTTTATATGGTCGAAATGCTATAACAGATGGACAGGTCGTTACATTCATGTCCACAGAAGAAAAACTCTTATCATTTCACCATATCTTTGGAAATTATAACCTAGCATGCTTGAAGAAATATTCTTGTGTATTTATTAGGACCCCAACACTCTCAACATTTAAACCAAATACAACCTGCTTCACTTTATCTTCTTTTGGTGTTTCATTCAACCTTTGATTATATTCTTCAGAGATTATTGTGGTGATGTTGTTAGTATTTCAAAGTCTGTAGGGATATTATCCTCAACAAATTGGTATGTGAAAAATCTGATAGCCTCTTGTGCTATTTCTTCTTCTGTATCTACCCAAGTTTCATTTTGATCTTATATCCTCTTGAGCTATAATTTCCTTCTCTTTCCATTAACATGAGCATAAAAAAAAATTGTGTTTCTATTTCCATGTTGAAATTATTTTATTCCTGTCTTTTGTCTTCAGAAAATTTCTTCTGCTGCATAGAATTTAATCAGTTTAGTTGGTACCCCTGCAACTCTCTTTAATATTGTTACTAATTTGTTTCACTCTTTTTCATGCAATGATGATAAAAAATAAACTCTTGATACAGAGATGATGCGAATGGTGACAAACTAAAATTATTTAATGCATATAATTGAGATAGATATTCTTTTGAGACACAATCGAGCTCCTTATAAATATTAACTTGAAGAAAAAGTCCTCATAATGGAACAGAAATAATTGCACACCTAAAGGTTATAACTTGCAGGAATTCCCTGAATAGAAAAGTTATTGAAAAACGATTGTAGTTTGAATAATCAATAATTTGAGAATAAAAATGTCAATTTAGAAGGATAATTTTCATGGAGGAGGAAAGACAAATATTTTTATGGAAACTAAAATTTTTTATTGTACAATTTTTTTTAAAAAAATTAACATTTACGAGGAACTTGAGTGTTACTTTAAAAGAACCAAAAATATAAATTAAAATAACCCCAATTTATCACCCATTGCGTCATCTCTATATGAATGGTTTCCTTTTGGTCACCAACGCATAAAAAAAAGCAAAAAAATTACACCTTCGATCTTTAACTTTATTTGTGCATCAAATATGTTACTTTAATATTTTCCCTTAAATTATTCTTCGTTAGACTAATATCTTTATTTAACACTTGATCTAATTTTTTTTTTTTTTGCCTTCACTTCATCCTATAAAGTCTCACCGAAAGTTTTTCATAATTTAGTCCGAATAATTGTAGCAAATTAGCTTACCATCAATTATGAACAAATATCAAAATTTAAATTGAATAAGCTAAAAAAAGCCACGTAACGTACGTGGAGCCGAGCGAACCACTCAAACGCCTAATAATCATCTGTCCCCTTTTGCACCTCGCTGCCAGAAAACCAAATTTGCTTCAATGGAGTGCGCTCTTGCATGTTCTGCTTCAGCAAAGATTGCACTTCTCAGCTGTAAGTGCTTTAATTTCACCTCTTATTACCTTACGCTTGCTTAATTTTGTTATTGTTTTGGCTTTGGAAATTTGAGCAGTGTTTGGTGATATGTTAGGTCGCCAAATGCGATGGGGTTCGTCTAAATTACCCAAGGGTTGGAGTAGTTCGTGGCGTTCAAGGAGGAATAGATCACTGCGCACTGTTGCCTTGAGCACCACCGCAGGATTGGGTAACACCATGGAAGCTTCTGCAGCCAATGCTCAAAACGTTAATTATATGTGGCCTGATAAAAAGGTCTGAATCTTTTGCTAAGCTGTTAATGTTCAAGTTTGAAAATTTGATACTCTCGCTCAGAGGTGGAGCCATGATTCGAAATTTATGGTTTTTAGATTCTAGGACAATGACATCTGGTGCTAATAACTTGGTTCTGAATTTAATTTTTGTACGTATTCAACTAAAACCCTATTTGTTATATATGGGCTTCTAGCTCTGCTCCTGAGTCCTACTCTACCTAAATGGTTGTTCCGTTATTTCTTTCCTGTAGTCAAATTACCTAATCTTTGGCTAAAGTAGCTAAATACATTCTTCTTCTGCTGGTGAATATCTAAATTTATGTTGAAAAATAAAATTGAAGTAATTTCTGTCCAATTTTTAGCTTGGAAAATTGGACATTGGATGATTTCATTGAGGAGAGAAAAAGTTTGTTGCAGTAGTTGGATATAGAAATAAATATAACAGCCAAACAATTAGGTTCCTGTGACGAGATATGGAAAGATAAAAACTTGAAGAGGATTTTTTCTCTGAGAATACAGTTACAAACTAGTAATTATGACGATACCAAGACTTGGAAAGTGTTTGAGTTGATTTGAGTTGTGATAATTTACAACTAAATTGTTGATCAGCATTACTCTCTGTCTCTCTTAGTGAATATATATGATTTGAAATTTTCATTTGCGCTATAAATGGAGCACCTCTTGGAGCACCAACGATATACAAGCCCCACACCAATTCTTCATTCAACCTATGTGGGATTCAAGTCCCATTACTTGTAATAATATCATAACAAACCACAACGCTCCGCATCCATCATCCTCGACGGTTGTGCACTAGACATTACTAGCCCCAGCCGAACACTGTCATACTGGCGTCACCATCCCAAGGCACGACCGGCACGAAGCGCGATGACTGGCTCTAATACTATTGATCGACCTTAGGAGAACCACACTCCAAAAGCTAGCTATGGAGGTGGAAGAGACCAAGGATATATAAGCCCCACATCAGTTCCCCATTTAATAAATGTGGGACTCAGGTCCCATTCCTTGCAATAATATTATAACATCAATTTCCTTTAAAAAGATGAAAAAATAAAAGAGAAAAGGGAGCGGAAAGAGTTCTTTTACTATTTGAGTTCTAGGACTCCTCTCCAATACACTTCGACTTTTTGTTTGTTGTTCCTACCTTCTTGTTATCGAGTTTGTGACACCTCTTCTTATGTTGCTTCTATTTCTTTGTATCTTCTTTCTTGTTTGTTATTTTTTTGTTGAACAATTACGCTTCCTTCTTCTTACAATATACAAGTCCTCTTATACTACTACTACCTCTTATTGGGTTTCCCTTCAGCTCTTCCACAATCTTAGTATGCAAGTCTTTTTGTTCTACTATTTATGAATCTGGGCTTCTTCTTACTATTTTAGTACAATTCGTAAAGCGGTTAAATATAAAATTGTTACTAATTTCTTCTTATGGTTGAATAATTAAAAAGTGAAAAGAAAGTTCTCCTTGAAGTTATCTGCTATTACCTCATTGAAATTATATTCAAATAATGTTTAATTTGAGATGTTGGATTAATATTGTCATTATTGTATAGTGAATGGTGCAATTGATAATTTAAATTGATATAATAAGTGCTAAATTCATGTTTTCCTGTGAATTGTGTGCTAATTTTGAAGAAGTGTGCTCATCGGTTTTCACTTTTTGCTAAGTGCCCTATGGGCCTTGTCGTTTTCCTTATGCTCTTTTCGCTTTCAAAAAATATTATTTTAACTACACCCAAGGGTGTGGCCTAGTAGTCAGGGAGGTGAGTGAGAATCATGAGGTCTCAGGTTCAAACCTCAGCAGAGATAAAAATCTGATAAAAACACTCGGTGATTTCTTCCCATCTATCCTAGCCTTGGGGACAGATTTACCTGGTACCTGTTGCTGGTGGGAGGTGACAGGTATCCCGTGGAATTAGTCGAGGTGCGCGCAAGCTGGCCCAAACACCACGGTTATCAAAAAAAGTAAAAGATAAAATATTATTTTAACTAAATTTCCTTGAGAATAGAGAATGACAAAGTCTTTAAATCAATCTATTTATTGAAAGAAATGGTAGGAGGAAGAGAAAGGTAGGGATGCTCATGGATCACATTTTAGGGCATTTTGGTGGACATAATGTTTCTAAGATTATAATTTTTCATGGCAACTTATTTAACCGAAAAATGTCATGGTAACTTTTAATCGACCATTATGTTATCTCATTAAGAAAACAAAGGATACTTGCCTGGCGTAGATACTATGGAAGATGATATACAACTTTTATATGATGGACAAAATATATGCCCTCCATTCCACTTTATGCGACCTGATGTGTAGTGTGAGGGTCAAACTAACTAATTTTTCGGCGTGAATTCAGACATAATTTTAATTTTTTTTTGGAAAAAAATTACATATTCAGAAAACTACATGAACAAGTACTATAAGATATAAAAATTAACAATTAAAAATATTTATAAAGTACTTGAAAAAATCACGGTCAGAGAAAACATCCTTTAACTGTCCAAATAGTAAACTAGGTCATATAAAAGTGGAACAGAGGGTGTATTAATTTTTTTTGGGGGGTGATATGACTTTAATGATTTTGTTGTAAGAATTATATTCTGTGGAGATTTTACACTGTGCTTGTATAAAGTGCATGGTAAGTCTATATGCATTTATCTTTATCAGTCTTGGTTGAAATGTGGATATAGCACAGCTTATATCTATAATGTGCTTCCCTTCCTGGACCATTCAGTGTGTTTGTATGTAGAAGTTTGCCTTCTCATGTTAAGCATTTGCTTTGATAATCTGAAAGCAGTAGAAAGAGTATATTTGACGGTATATCCTTCAGTTACAGTGATATATTTTGCACCAAATCTTTCATCAGTGATTGTAACCTCAGTAAGTCTATATCTATTTCCCAACTTGGACTTACTGAAGTTGAAACCGAGGGCTTACAATATGTGATTTTAACCTTAGTAAGTCCAATGGGCTATAACATATTTGGAGTCAAATACTATTATACAATTTGTTGAATTATGCTTAAAGTCTATATCTATTTCCCACCCCAGTCTATCAGAAGGACATCAGATAAATTGTTTACTAAGTTCTGTTCTTTTCTGTTTAGGGTTGGCCACCATGTTGCTTAGTTTGTTAGACAAATTTTCAGTCTAGGGATTTACAGATTCTAGCAATTTGGTAATACAGAATTTTCATGAATGCAGAGGCCAAGGGTCTGCATAGTAGGTGGTGGGTTTGGAGGTCTTTATACAGCACTGAGGTTAGAGTCACTTGTTTGGCCTGATGACAAGAAACCACAGGTAAGTTTTGGCTTTAAAGGTCCAATTCTGTTAGAGCTTCAGATGGGACTTGGCCTCCCTGATGCATAATGCTTTAATATGCATAATGCTTTAATATATATTACTCGCTGAATATCACTTTGATCCCTAATATTTTCAAAGATATAATATCTTGTAAGGTCCTACATCGTCAAATCATTTTCCAATTTGGTCCTTTTCGTCAGCTAATCAACAAAAGTAGATACAATAGTGTCACATAATTTTTTTTTGAGAAGTCAAGTGTCACGTAATTGACATGCAAGAAAGTATTTCGGAAAGTTTGAAACTTTAAAATGAATGAAAAATAACATATTAAATTTTTATTTCCAGAATTGATGTGATATTTCATGAGATTGGCATTGTATAGCTTCCTCTGGACTATGGTAATTCGTTTGTTTTAAAAGTTTTCATGGCTCATCCCCAAATATGACACAGGCTAAGGTTACACTCAATCTACCTTGGGATCAAGATCATCACGTTCCTACCTTTTTTTCTTTTAACCCCATATCACACTTGTGACAAATTGTTAGAAATTGATAACTGTTTATCTCCTTCTTCTCTACCTCAACATAGTCCTATTTCTGAGCTCTTATCTTATGGAAAAGTCTGTTTCCCTGGAAAACCCATTTTCATTGTGATCTAAATGTAGTTTATACTTGTGAGTTTGCTCAACTCTCTTATTATCATGGACTCTCCTCACGGTTGTCAGTCCTTTTTGTTGTTGTCTAGTTTCCTTAGCCTCTTCCATTTGTGATGATCTCTTTGAATTTTTTGATGTTAATGCGCTTCACTTACCTATGAATCAAAACTTCCTAAAGTTAGATGTTGCTGCTTCGGGAAAGATACGTGGACACTCGTTTCTGCAAATACACAAGTCATGGGGAAGTGAAAAGTTAATGAATACAGTGCGATAAGATACCCATATGTTCCAATCACTTGTCTTTTTTTTTTCCTGCATTGAAATTCTTTGAATTTCTCCTCTAAATGGAAAACTTTCTTTCCCTTAAAAGATTCAAGATGAGGTGAACTGATGCTAGTATATATTATCTTATATGCTTAAGATCATAGATCAATTTTTCATTGTTAAACAATTTCACATTTCAAACTATTATCATGATCACTTCTTGATTAACTGCGTAATAATCTTTTGGGGACATACTTATCTTCTACAAAAGGAGGTTTTCTGGAAAAATTGTTGATACCATTAATGTGGACACATATTTAGTGTCTACTTTTCATTAGGTGGTAGAAGCACTAAATTTTAGAAATTCTGCTGATGAAGGGATGACTGAAGTATCCTCCCATTCCTTTTAATTTCTCTTCTTTCTTTTTCTTTTGCCTACTTTATTCATGATTGAGGTTGTATCTGCTTGTGTTGGTCTTTCAATGTTCTAATACAGGCTCCCTTTATTCATCTAGTAAAAGAATAATCCAAGAAAGTATGTTGCTGTAAGAAACACAAAAGAAACAAAATTTGAAACATTGTCCGTCTAGAGTTGATGTTCTTCTCTAGGCTTTAGAGTGCAAGGGGCTGCTCTCTCTCTCCTAAAGCTTAGCTCAGCAGCTGATGTTCCATTTTTTGTTTTTTCTATTAATTATGCATCTCTCATTATGGTAGATATTAGAAAGAAGATAATATGAAGATATGATCATTACCCTCACTTGGTAGTTCACTGAGAATGTGTCTCATTAAAATAATTCAGGTAGTCCTCATCGATCAATCTGAACGTTTCGTTTTTAAGCCATTGTTGTATGAACTTCTCTCTGGAGGTATGTTACCTACTTCCTGTTTGATGTAACCATTCATGGCCTTATTACTTATGTTTGGTTCTTGTCAATTTTATAGCTTCTAAATAAAGCATTTCAAATGCAGAAGTTGAGACATGGGAAATTGCTCCACAGTTTTCCGACTTGCTTGCCAATACTGATGTGAGGTTCTTCAAGGACAGGGTAAAATGCTTATATCCATGTGACCATTTAGGAACTAATGCACCTACAGCAGGGACTGTTCATCTCGAAAGTGGTCTCCTCATAGAATATGACTGGTATGCTCGTCAGCAGCACTCTAGCCTCACTTGACTGGGTATCGAAGAAACCTTAAATTGCATTTAGGATTGAAGCTTTTTTTCTCGACGTACTATATCATAAAAGATATGCATTTGGATGCCTTTTCCCGTGTCTGAGGCAAAATGACCTCATCAGTGCCTTCTCAAAGTCCAAAAGCTAGAAATTCGTAGTGTCTTTAATTATCATGAGTGAAATTAAGTAATAGTGGATATTATCACTATCTAATAACCATGTTAACCTGTTGGATTTCACGACATATTAGACATAAACTCTTCAGTGATTTTGCATTAAATTTGTTGTATCCCTAATTCTTACAGGTCGTTTTTGAAAGTCTTGGTTGAAATGTGGATATAGCACAACTTATATCTATGAAATGTGGATATAAGTATGGAATGGAATAAGAATATGGGCAATACAGGGATTAAAGCAACTATAATAAGCATACATTTTTTTTAAAAGTAAAGTCATATTTAATGTTATTATTCTTTAATGCATCAAACCAAACATCTCATGAAAAAATAATTCATGCGTTAAAATCCCTGCATTATAATTTCCGCTCTACTAATTCTTGTATAAGTTGTATTATAACCAAATTACCCTTAGTTTCTTTTTGAACAAGACATGACTAGTGTTCTAATTTCCCCGTGAGTGCAAATTTAACTGCTGGAGATTGGAGAAGTTAAGTGCTAGAGTTGTTTCTCTTGAAGACTTCCCCCTGCACCCTTTTGGCTTGAAAGTCATAAGGATTGCTTATGATACCAAATCATGCATAATAGATAGTAGGACATGCTATTACACAGGTTTTCTTTCTCAAATGATTTGCCGTTCTATGATGTGCCACGTCTTCCTCAATTTGTTGCCAATATCAGATAACTCTATAGTTGGATGTGCTGAATTCAGCATTCTCAACTTCAATTTTAGTGAGTTTCCATGTCCAACTGATTTTATTAAGTTGTAATAACGGAGTACTAATTTTCTTCTTAATAAAGCCTACATTTTACTACTCCCTGTATTCTTATGTGATCTAGTTATTATTTGGAGAGTCAAACGATGCTTTCTTTGACACTGATTTTTTTAAAATGTTTTTTTTTAATATTTTGAAATGTTAACTATTGTGATTTATGTAGTTGCTAAATACGTAAATTTTATTTCAATTTTTTTAAAAAGATTCTCTGTGTGAAAATTAGTTAGATTGCCGCTCGTACTACAAACTTTTCACATAAAGTGGAATAGAGGGAGTATAATTCATCTGTGGATTGGGTGATTAACTAGCCCTTAAACATGGTATGCTGATATGAAGGACTTTTTCTTTCTTAAATCTTTCGTCTGCCAGGTTGGTCCTTGCTATAGGAGCTGAGGCCAAACTTGATATCGTTCCAGGCTCCGCAGATTATGCCTTGCCATTTTATACCCTAGAGGATGCTCATGTCAGTACTTGATTGAATAAGGTTACATTTTCTCATTTCAAAGTTAACTCAAATTGTGATATTTGGCTCTTTTGCAAATTTGAAGTGTTTCTAGTTCTGTATTTTTTGTGCAGAGAGTTGATGAAAAGCTAAGGGAATTAGAGCGTAAGAACTTTGGTAAGGACTCTTTAATACGAGTAGCAGTGGTTGGATGTGGTTATGGCGGAGTTGAGTTAGCTGCCACGATATCGGAAAGGTTGCAAGAAAAGGGAATTGTACAAGCAATTAATGTTGAAAAGACGGTCTTGTCCAATGCTCCAGCAGGAAATAGGGAAGCAGCACTAAAAGTAAGCAATTTATATCATTGAGTTGCCATAATTTCATCAAAGGTGCTTCTAGTGCCATAGTTTTTCTGCTCTTTATTCTTCCGCTATCTTTCAACAAAAAATTGGATCACCTTTCCCGTCATTTAATATGTGAAGCATATTGTGTATATTAGTTGGAAGAAATTAGGAATATATAGCCTTGATTTCTTTCCTTGTTTAGAATAGCTGTATGTACTATTTGACCACCCAATAACTTGGGAAAACAATCAAGCAAAATACATTCTTCATTTCTTTCTTTCATGTAATGTTATTTAAGTTACAGATACAGTGGAACAATTTCCTTTTATATTATTGCAATAAGTATGATATAAATACATGTACATTGAGTCTAATTAAGGAAAGAATCAAAAGAAGAATCCTACAAATATGCTATCTACATATGGCCTATGTACACTGTTAAGGGGTAGGTCTAGTTCATTCTTGTAACGCTCCCTCTCAAGTTGGAGCATAGATATTGATCATGTCAGCTTGTTAGAAAGCTAATCAACTCGAGCTCCATTCGACACCTTTGTGGACGTTGTTTTTGTAAGTTAAGTCTTGTTGTATTTTCCTCGTTTCACACCGTGATAAACTTCTTGTTCGGTCATGATCTACTGTCTGTTGTCCCTTGTATTTGAACATAAGCAGTCTTCTTTCAGGTACTTTCTTCCAGGAAAGTTCAACTCGTACTTGGTTATTTTGTCCGGTGCATAACAAAAGGAGTCGAATCTCAGACCTCTGATGCTGAATCAGAACCTGTGGACTCAGCAGCTGATCATTCTGAAAGTATAATACTTGAATTGCAGCCTGCTGAAAGGGGCTTGCAGGGTCAGATTATAAGGGCAGATATAGTTTTATGGACTATTGGATCTAAACCACTACTTCCTCAGTTGGAACCTAGTGATAAACCTTACGACATTCCTTTGAATGCTAGAGGACAAGCAGAAACTGATGAAACTCTCCGTGTCAAGGGTCATCCTCGTATTTTTGCTGTTGGTGATTCTTCTACATTCAGGGACAAAAATGGGAAGTTGCTTCCGGCGACTGCACAGGTAGTTGATTGAATTTGTCTGAGTAAGCTTGTGAAAGAAATATATGAGAACCTATGATTGAGAGGCATGCTCTTTCTGTACTGATTTTCTCTGGTTTGTTTCGTAGGTTGCTTTCCAGCAGGCAGATTTTGCTGGTTGGAATTTGTGGGCTGCAATTAATGACCGCCCATTGTTGCCTTTTAGGTTTGTTCCATATCTGCTTCATCAATTTGCATTCTGGTTTTGTCTATTATTTGTTGAGTGATCATCTGTACATGGTTTAGTTTCCTTAATTTGGAGAAAAAATGTTAGGGTTCCTAGTTTTGTGTTTGGTTTAATACTTAAATTAACACCCCAACTTGCACACATTCACAATGCCGGCCCCTCTTACTTAGTGATGTTCTAGTTGAACACCTCTGCTTGTAAAAAACTAGATAATCAATGCCTCAACCACTAATAGTGCATGCTTCTTAGTTTTCCTTACTTGGCATAACATGTTGCATAAAAGCTTTTAGGTTTTTCACTCTCACTATAACTCCAGAAGCCTTCAAACCCTAAATCTTTTTCCACCATGTAAGCCCCTCAAAGCACCAGTGAAGAAAGAGGTTCTTTTGCTCGGAAATGACTGGTGTTCTGAGCACCACCTTCACGGTAACATCCCTTTTCCCTAACCAGAAAAAACTCCCACCTAATACCTTCTTCTTATCTCCATTGCCCATCTGTTCATGGTGACATCTATATGATAACTAATAGGAAAGCGGAATTGAAAATAAACAAGATAGAAATAGAGATTTAGAGAAACCCAATTAAAGAAATTGAATGATCACTTGAAAGAACACAAATACCTACTCAATTAAAACTTTAATGAACCTGATCTATTGGAACTAACCCTCAAAGTTAGGGATTTCCCCTTGCAAGCTGCCTTAATAAATTTCAATCCACAAATGAATTCATCCTTACTATACTCTCTCAAGAGTTTCTTCAACATAATCATCAACAAGCTAACCTACCAAAAGATAAAGGGATATTTATACCAAGGTCAAGGGGTAGCTAACAACACCTAAAATATCCTTAACAAGACCTTTAAAACCCAATTAGGCCAAAATTGGAAAAACACTATGTAGAGAAAAATGGCTCCACGAAAATAAACGGGGAAACATTTTTCCTAGATGCCTTCTTTTAGAGTTTCTAGTTGTCTCCATAAAGATAAACATCTGGACTATTTTCCTCCATGATTCTAGAAAACGGCTCCACGAAATTTTCTCCTACAATTCCTTCATCATAAACATTCTCATTCATGTTAACTTTGCTCCCTTCCCTAGCACCTTCTTTGCATAGCTGGTCACAATTTCCCTAGTCGCTTCTGTAAACCCTTCATCATCTTTGTCACCCTCTTATTCATTTCCCTATTGTTAGTTCGACAAATTTCTCTTCGTCTCCTAAAGATTCCTCCTTTCTTCCATTTCCATCCTCTGTTTCATCATCAGAAATTTCAATCAGCTCATCCAAATCAAAATCATCCTCATTCTTCCTCACAAAAGGAGACATGCCTTCTGTACCAAAACATAGAACCCAAAGCAATAGTTCTCACCCTTCTACGCCACCTTATGTGGCGGAGGTGGGCCCACAATCAGCAGCGCTTGAAACACTCTTTTGCAATTCTCATTCTGACACCTCAAACAACAATCCTCATAAACCTTAAAAAACTCATACACATAGTAGCAGTACGGACACACAATCCGAAAGCTCCCTTCTTTTCCCTTGCCTTTCAACTCATCATTGTAATGGGCCTTCTGTGTCGGGTTCGAAAGTGTTTAAACATGGGTGGTACATTTTACTGTTACCAAAATTGGGTTCTTTTTTTAAATTTCTTTTTTTTTTGCTTGCTGTACAGAGAATTTTGATGAAGACGTTCCTGTTTTTCCTTTGCTCCAATTTTTTATGCTTTTTTTGAGCCGAGGGTCTTTCGAAAACAACCTCTCTACCCTCACAGAGTAGGGTTAAAGTCTGCATACACACCAACTTCCCCATACCCACTTGCACGATTACACTGGGTATATCATTGTTGTTGTTGGTATAAATCCTATCTCTTTATACCTTTTAGATGCTATTGGTGAACTTCTCCCCGTGTGAACATAACTTTAACAAAGGAGTTATAGAAAAAGTATGATGAGAGTCTCAGCTGTTGGTTTTCAAAAGTGTGTTCTACGAGAAAAAAAGCTAGAAACTTTTCCCCATGTTGCTGATGAGAATTGTGTAGAGTGTGTGCAATACTTGGGTTTCTCTGTTGCAATTTTCCAATGTTGACATAACTTTAACAAAGGTGTAATTAGAAAAGTATATGCAAGTCTCATATATTGGATGTTTGAAACTGTTCTCTAGTAGGAAAAAAAAGCTAGGATTTTATTTCCCCTTGTTGCTGATGAGGAATCGTGCAGAGTGTGTGCAATAATAGAGTTGCTTTGGTGCAATTTTCCTTTGAAAATAAAATGGCGAGGTTTTTAAGAATTTTTTTAGAAGGTTTATTTGGAATTGTTTTACTTGGTAGAAACACATTTATCTTTTGATGTTGACTACATGTTCCAGTATCCAAGAATTGTCGCATGTTATGCTTGGAAAAGAGTACAAAAGAGAAGTCTCCTACTGGAGATAATCTTGTATGTACTAATCTGCCATCGTAAATCTATAATTTATACAACGGATTACATGAGAATGTAATGAAAACATTAATTGTTGATTTATGTGAAGGGAATGCCATTGAAGTTGGCTTTTTTAAAGATGTACTTGAACGACAATAGTTTCCTCTTTTAGGGATAAAGCCCTAAAAATGTTTCCTTTTAGGACAGTATGACTGCAACTAATCTTCTCTTCATGAAATTTTTCAATGCATCTGGATGCATGATATACTTGATATCAGTAGCCAGATTGTCAAAACTCGATGTAAGAGAAGTTCATTAATTAATTAATCGGAAAAGGAATAGTACAAACTATCATTTTCCATTGTGGTACATCTCTAAAGGTTGTTGTCATGTATGGTGGCTTTAAATAGAGAAAGTCGTCTTACATCTTGTGTGTCTATTTCCTCTATTCGTTCGCCCCTCTCTCTATCCGTGTAAAGAATTTTTAAAGAAAAAGGGTAAGAAAGAAATGGAGGAAGATATCATAGGTGATGCAGATAAGTGGTTGTTTTCTAAGCGTTAGATAGCAGTACTCCATCACCTATAGCAGTACTTCATCACCTTTTACTATTTCTCATATCATTTTTGTCATATATTCTTTCATCCGCTTCTTTATCCTTACTTGTGTATTACATTGGTGTATTCTTTGATTCTATTCTGTAAGTAATTTAATGTGAATTATTACCTTATATTGCAAGTGTAAAAAATAAAATTATGATTAATTTAGAGAGTGGTAGCTTTGCCCCTTATTCAGTATTGTATTATTTCCTGTTGTTTCCTTTTTTAGTCATCAATAATGAAATAAAGGTCTATTTTCAATTCTTTACCATTTCAATCATATTTGCATCTTGATCAATAAAGAAGCTTATCACTATTCACTACAAAACTAATTCACCAGTTTAGACTTTTCAATCAGTATCCACCAATTCAAGAACCCAATTTTGGTAACAGTAAAATGTACCACCCATTAATAGTACCTAACATATTAACACAAGGAGAGAATTTCCTAAAATTACTCAAAAGAACATGTATCCCCCAATATTTTCAAATCCCAAATCAATAGTTTGCTGCAAAGCCATATTTGATATCATCTTCATTTGCCACATAATAGTCATCATTCTTCTCATTATGAAACTCAGAATCATGATTTCTCTCTCAACTTCAAAGTTTTCTCCCCTTCAGTTCCTTCATCATAAACAATCTCATTCATATCAACTTTGCTCCCTTCCCCTAGCACCTTTTTTTGCACAGCTGGCCACAATTTCCCTTGCTGCTTCTGTAAACACTTCATGATCTTTGTCACCCTCTTTATTCATTTCCCTATCGTTATTTTCGGCAAATTTCGCTTTGACCCCTAAAGATTCCTCTTTTCTTCCATTTCCATCCTCTATTTCATCATCAGAAATTTCAATCACCTCATCCCCATCAAAATCATCCTCATTCTTCCTCACAAAGGGGACTTGCCTTCTATACCCAAAACGGAGAACCTAAAGCAATAGTTCTCACCCTTCTCCGCCACCTAAGGCGGCGATGGTGGGCCCACAATAGGTAGTGCGTGAAACGCTGTTCTGCAATTCTCATCCTGACACCTCAAACAACAATCCTCATAAACCTTAAAAAACTCATACACATAGTAACAGTACAGACACACAATCTGAAAGCTCCCTTCTTTTCCTTTGCCTTTCAACTCATCATCGAAACGGGCCTTCTAGGTCGGGCTCGAAAGTGTAGACTAAGCTTTGAGTACATGTATAAAAGCCTCATTTGCAAAAGTGTACCGATACTGATTAGGGTTTATGAGATTCATAGCGTTCGCGAAAGTGGTCCTGATGAGTTGTTGGTCTTGGGTGTGGAGAGGATGGTTGAGGATAGAATAGTCACTTGGCTCTCCGTTGGTGGTGGAAGAGATTAGTAAAACCTTGGCTATGGAGTGGATTATGAAGGGAAAGTTTGATTCGGGTTGATTCAATGGCTTTAAGGGAGAGGTTTTGAAGAATATTTTTAGCAGTTTTATTTGGGATTGTTTTACTTGGTAGAAACACATTTATCTCTCGATGCTGACGTAGTGTTCCAGTATCCAAAATTTGTCACATTTATCTTTCGTTTCTGACTACTATCTGTTTCTAAGCTTCAAATAGTAGTGTACTCAATCGCCTTTTACTATTTCTCATCTCATTTGTTTAGATATTCGATCATCTGCCTTTGTATCTATGTGTATTCTTTGATTCTATTCTCTAAGTAATTTGATGTGAATTGTTACCTCTTTTATCGCAAGCGTAAAAATAAAATTATGATTATTTTGGAGAGTGGTAAGCTTGACCCCTTATTCACTACTGTATTATTGCCTGTTGTTTCTTCTACTTCGATTGGTTATATTTTTCTTGAGTCAAGGGTTTTTCATAGACAACTTCTCTACCCTCACAGGGTAGGGGGAGTAAGGTATGTGTACATACCACCCTCCCATATCTTACTTGTGGGATTACATTGGGTATGTTGTTGTAGATGTATATCAAAGTTCTCTCATAATATACTGGTTGCATGACCTATTGAGTACTCTCTTATGTCTGAGTAGGAGATGTTGAAAAATACTATTGGGTCTAGTCTACCCATAAGGGGTGCTAATTAGTTATGGTCCATTATGGTTGTTGGAAAACATGGTCTTTCCATTAAGAGATAGACGGCTAGGGTTTTGAAGAGGAAAAAAAAAGCACTCTTTGCATTTATAGGATATGTAGACAGTGTGAAAACAGTTCATCTGCTTTCTAAAAATTCTTGACAAGCGGTAGTTCAAATCATGGTTGCAAAAGATCAGCTTCCTCAAAAAGAAGTTTATGAGTCTTCGAGAACCTTTTTTATTTTGCATGAATTACTTCAGTTGAGAAACAATTTACCATATGATATAGTATAAAGTTGTATCAGGTGATTATGAAGAAAAGTTGATTTTCTTGATTAAAATTATGCAATTGTGCTGCAGGTATCAAAATTTAGGTGAGATGATGACACTTGGGAGGTATGATGCTGCTGTTTCACCTAGTTTCACTGATGGGCTGACCTTGGAGGGTTTTGTTGGTCATACTGGTACTCTTCACATTTCTAGCAGGCATCATTCTATTTCATTCCCACCTTTATTCTGCACTTTCTCATATTTCAGTTGTTAATTATTGCAGCAAGAAAAATAGCCTATTTGATCAGATTACCAACTGATGAGCACCGCGTGAAAGTAGGAATCAGTTGGCTGATGAAATCCACAGTTGATTCAGTTGCAACACTACAGACGATGCTCGCTAAAGCACAATCAAGCTCTTAGAGTTTGGTGCAATCCTCTCTAGAACCCATCCTTCTTTCTATAGTATTGTTGAGAGAATCATTTTGAGCCGCGACACTGCAGACAATGCTCGGTAAAGCTCCGTCTGGACCTTAGATTAATGCATTTGTTGCATCATCACATTAAGGGAGGGCTAGTTACGTTTGTATATCCATAATCCTCATCAAGGACATTCAGTGTACAAATGCAGGTCAAATGAAAACAAGATTTAAACCAAAATAGTGCACGAGGAATATTTTAGAAATCTACTTTTGAGCACTGATTTAAGCAAAATTTCCAAGGGCAATGCATAAACAAATCATAGGAAGAGAGGTGGACTTCACAAGCTGGCTTTAAACTGGAGCAAGTAAACTTAGGTGAACAATTGGAACCCCTAATGGGTGGAGGTGAAAAATGATATATTTTTGCAAGTGCATGATTGATATTTTGGGAGAAATTGTAAGGTAGAAAAATTAGAGGAAATGAAATTTCTTTGTTTTTTCACAGTTTGAATAGAAAAGAATGACCTTTTCAGATCTCTATTATATAAAAATGATGATATTTTATGTGCAAAAATAAACATCTCTTGTAAAAAGCCGTAAAGTTATAGTTTTTTTTCGTGAGAAATGATTTTCTAGTTCTTTACAAATTTTATCTTTTTTAGAAGAGATTTTTATTTTTACATATAAGATATTTGAAAAGGTTATTTTTTTTCATTCAAATCGTAAAAGGCAAGAGATCTCATGTTCTCTTTTTGTTTCTACCTTTTATAGCTTACCCTAAAGAAGCTAACACTTTAAAGAGTTTCTCATGCTGTTGTCCAAAAAGAGGAGAAAAATCCTCAATATTTCGTAATTGATTTAGCAAAAAATACGTTTTAAATCTATTGGACTTACTTAGTAAAAATAGATTGAAAATCTTTAGCACAATTAATATATACCTCTTCCCTCCGCTGCTTACCCAATGGACCACTTAGAATAGACCGAATCGAAGGCGGTTAGTGTTTTTGAAATTATTTAACTACTATGCAGTTTTAACAAACATCAGACAAGATGTGTTGCCTCCTCCCTTATGAAAAGTGAGTTTGAATAAAGTGTTGTGGAAAAATCTAGTGATGTGTCAGGCTCTCTGCCTAACACAATCTCGAAAGGACTCATCTATGTAGTTGATGAGTTCTACAAGTTATAGCAAAACTGTGTAATACCTAGCAACTCTACCCAGTTCATTTGACTTGCTGTCACATAGTGCCTTAGGTACTCCTCAACCAGATGATTGATTCGTTCGGTGTGTCCATCCGTTTGTGGATGATTTGTTGTCGAGAATTTCAAATATGTCTCCCATCATCTTGAACAATGCATTCCAAAAACGGGCAGTGAATCTTGTATCCCTATTGCTCACAATGTTGGTTGGAACACCAAAATGTTTCACGACATGCTTGTAGAATAAATCAGCAGCCATTTTCGAGGAACATAGAGTTGGAGCTCAATGAATACCCCATATTTTGAGAATCTGTCAGCCACAACCATAATTGAAGCTTTCCCATCAACCTTTGGAAATCCACTAATGAAATCCATAGAAACGGAAGCCCGCAGATGCTCTGCGACCGGTAGAAGCTGTAGGAAACAAGCTTCTTTCTTTCGTTCAGGCTTGTCAAGTTGACACATAAAACAAGTTTTGACATAGCCCTCAATGCCATCCTCCATTTTCAGTCAGAAATAATGTCGAGACAGTAAAACCATCATCCTTTCAACACCTAGATGACCTACATAGGCAGTACATGCGTCTCTTTCAACAAAGTTCAACGCAAACCAACACCCTGGATTATAACGATCCTCCCCCCTTAAAATACAACAGATCGTCCTCGATCCAATACCACCGAACAGTCCCTTCCCTCACTTGATCCATCAACTTCACATATAATGGATCATTAGCAGCATATAGTTTAATTGTATTTAGAAAGGCAGATTCAATTCTAGTGAGCGAATAAGCAGCAACAAACACCTCCTTACGACTTAATGTGTCAGCAACCTGATTTTTCTTGCTTGGTTTGTGCACCCACATGAAGTCATATTCATCCAGTATCTCCTGCTAACGAGCCTGCTTTGGACTCAATTTTTGTTGAGTCTTGAAATAAGTATTGGCCACATTGTCCGTCTAGACAATGATGTGCCGTGATTTTACGGCACTTTCGATGCTTAAAACCAAGAAATTATGCACATTCCGGGTATGTTTATATAGGTATGATGTGTTGTGTGTTTAATGTTGTAGGAAAACAGGTTCAGAAGTGAACTGGGCAACTTAATGCTTAAAATGACTGAATAGGTGACTGTCAGGCACTTCACGAGTCGTTGGCAAGAAGCACGACTTGTTGCTGAAGCCGTGGGCAAAGAATGAATTTTGAAGATGCAGAAACAATGTACCTGACGGGTTGAGGGAACGACTCGTTACATCTGGTAACGAGTCGTGAAGATAGGAGAGGAATAAGTGAAGAATTAGCCAGTGAAGTTGACGAATGACTTAATGAGTCGTTAGTTGACTAAACGACTCGTTGGCAGAACACTGGAACCAACCGTAAGGTGCACTGGAATTTTGAAGGAGTTAGACCACGAGGGGCCTAACGACTCGTGCCCAGGAACAACGAGTCGTTAGGTGACCCGTTGCCACAACTGGGATCAATGCTGAAGATGACTGATTTGTAGTAAGGCACGACTCATCAAAGGTCCCAACCATTCGTCACCAAGCCCGTGGTCACTTACGACCCGGTTTCCAATTTTAGTTGGGAAAAGGTTATCTTAGAACTATAAATACACTGTTTAGGTTTATTTTCGAGCAGAAGCTTATTATTATTTTTCACGTAGGATTTTGGTGTTGTACTATTATTCTTGGGTCAAGAAACAAGGTTTACAATTTTGTTCTTGAATTTGAGGATCAAAAGCAACATTGAAATTTATTCATCAATTTTGGAGTTTTATTCAAGTTACTTGGTTTTTTTCTCCGATAATTTGTAAGTTGTAATTATGATTTATTCAATATTTTGTGATTGTGATCATACAAGCATGAGTAGCTAAACCCATAACTAGGGTTGTGGGAACCAA